>PVIR01012575.1:0-44355 GCA_004026965.1 Petromus typicus
TTGACTGTGTCCATGGTCCCACCCCACTGTTGTTTCTGCCTCAGAAACAGAAGATCTAGATAAGACAGATAGAAAATTACCTGAATAAAAAAGAAGTAAAGAAATTCTAACAGAAATCTGACTATCATGTTTCATTTAGAACATATAACTTGCCCTTTCCAATTTACGAAGTATACAATTTTTGATATTTCTCATTTTGATAAACAATTGTCTTGTTTGAAAAAAGGCCTCTTCTTAAGAACCTTCTCACAAATCTAGCACATATTTTGGGATCTGTTTTTGTTTTGAGTTGCTAATTAATACCTGCTGAGATCTTAACTGATAACTCAAACAGACATTAATGATGCCTGGGAATATGACTCATCTACCAATATTCATATTTTAAAAGAAAACATTACATTTTAATGAAAGAAGTTTGGGTAAAAGGTTCCTAGTCATATAGAATGTGATTTTTAGGGAAAGAGAAATTTTGTCATTTAGATTTTCATTTTATTTGTACTTTTTAATGTTAAACAGGAAGTCTTTAAGGATATACTCACAAATTATATATACATTTTTCTGGACTGGGGATTTAGCTCAGTGGTTCTGGCATCTACCTTGCAAATGCAAGGTCCCAGGTTTGATATCCAGTAACCACATACAACAATGCAGGGCATGAGTGGTGACTCATGCCCATCAGCAATCTGAACCACATACCACAAGTGCTGGGCATAGTAGCTCATGCCTGTAATCCAAGCACTCTGGAGGGAGAGACAGGAGGATTCCTGTGAGTTTGAGGCTTGTGTGGGCTACCTAGAGAGCACAGGACCAGCCTAAACTACAAAATGGTGAGACCCGGTCTCAAAAAAAAAAAAAAAAAAATCTAAACAGATTGAGGTAAATATTTTGAAAAACACAAATTGTAAAATATGAATAGATGTATGAAAATGTGTCATTTAGGAATGTTTTCAATGATATGGAAATAAATCCCTAAATGTAAAATTTGATGTATAATAGTATTTCTGTACTACTGGTAAAAATCTTTGATAAACATAATAGATGAGAAGAAGAAATTGACATAAGTCTTTAAGCTGCTTTTACATATGCTAAGTCATTTTAGAGGATATGATATTTCACAACATATTTTTCATATTTCTCAAAAAAGTGAAATATTCCAACCTGATATTTTAATACTGAGCATATGCCACAGGTTAAAATAAAAGTTCTAATCACTGTGAAAAGAAGTCAAGAATGTGAGTGAGGGGCCGGGGAGTTAGCTCAGTGGTCCCGGCGACTGTCTTGCAAGCGCAAGGACCCGGGTTCGATCCCCCATAACCACATACTATACTGGCGTGGAGACTCACGCCCAACAGCAACCAGTACCACATACCACAGTGCCGGGCGTGGTGGCTCACGCCTGTAATCCCAGCACTCGGGAGGCAGAGACAGGAGGATTGCTGTGATGTGAGTTTGAGGCTGAGCTCAGGGCCAGCCTGGACCACAAAGCGAAACCCTGTCTCAAAAAAAAAAAAAAAAAAAAAAAAAAACCTACCAAAAAATAAAAATAAAAAAGAATGTGAGTTAGCATTATTCATTACTTATCATCAAATAATGATGTTTTTTCTTATCTTAGTATTTTGTGCCAGAGAGCAGTTTTTATTCCATTTTTTACATTATTGGCTCACACACTGCCATTTATGTGCCACCACCATACTCTGTTGATCAAATTTCCTGGTGACCTTTGACACCGACCTGGACATTCTGAAATCATACTTTATTTATGGATACTTGACATCTTCGTGGTCTTAACACTGTCCGCAATGCTGTGGAGTTTCTTGCAACACCCAGGGGGGTAACATCTGCTCAAGTCAACGCAGGGAGAAGATTGCTAACCCTGAGGATTGTTCATACCCTAAAGAAAGGGTGCGCTGCCAGCCCAGGAGGAGAAGCAAGCCTTGTACAGACACAAGAATATCCTGGGAATAATTTGATGAAGTTAACAGTTTGGTATATCGGTTGTTGTATCTTTGTAATCTAAAATAGGTACTTGTGTTCAGCACAACACAATGCCATTTATATTTCTCAGTAAAACGGGGAGTTTTACACATTTGCAATTCAATTATGATGAAAGTTGACAGACTAGGATATTCTCTCTCTCTCTCCTCTCTCTTTCTTTCTATCTCTTTCTTTCTCTCTCTTCTCTCTCTCTGTCTCATTGGCCAAACCTGACACAATTCCATTATTGCCCCAATTTCATTTTACAGAAACTATCCTTCTTTCCCCAAAGGGGAAACAGTAGGTGAAATAAGTCATACCTTTCTCTGGGGTGGGAGGCCCAGCACCTTAACACGGAGCTCCGTCCTACTCTTGGTTTTCTAATTTAAGAGCCGATCTTGCTAAATGCCCAGGCTGGGCTACAACTCATTATTTTTGTGCCTCAGTCTCCCAGAGCCCTGGGGTTACAGGCACACACCACCAAGCCCAGCTGCCAGTCATACTTCATGAATAAAGGGTGGTGATTTCACAGTTGCCCAAGCCTTGGTGAATTCTACATTCTTGAAGACTTCATACATAATTGAACATGCATTGATATAAATTCTTACAAGTATTCCCTCCATTTCAATAATCATATCATATAAATTCTCTATTCTTTTTGATAGAAGAAGCAGTGTTTATATGTATTTTATATTTTATATCACCTACTTTTAGGATTGAATGTTTTTGAGAAATTGTTGATCAATACCTAGAATATACAGCTGATTTCATGACATGCAATCTAACAGAACTATTCTCTACATGTCTATTTGTATGCTAAATTATGAGATTTAAAAATATTCCTTTTATTTTGTCAAAAAGTTTCATTTGAAAAGGTTGATTGTAAAAGAGCTAATTAGAAACTAACAAAGGCGTCTATTCAGCATTTAATTTATTTGGAAAATACTTTCATCATTTTGACTTAATTATAACATTAAAGACACCAAATTTTTAAAAATTTCATAAATTTATTAATCTCACAAAAGTTTTCTTAATTTTAAAAGTAACTATTTTTTCTGATACTGTAATTATGATCCTTGGAGACAATTTATATTTTATTGTATTAAATTATGGTTACGATAAAGTTCTAAGATCGCATTTGTAAACCCTATATAACCTACTCACCTAATTTTTAATCATTATGGTTAAACACATTTTTTTCCTTTTTACATCTAATTAGCAGTTTCATTCTGATGATTTTATCCTCATTGTGACCTTTGTAAACTAAGGAAAATATGGTCAACCTGATTCCTTTAATCAAGCCTAGCACACTTGAAAACAAGTATCAATTATCCCCTTAATCTAAATAGGTATCCAGGACTGTTGCACATTTTCAATCAATTTGTTTTTTATCTGTCTAATTATCTTGATAACTTCTCATTTTATAGAGGTGAAAATATCACTGAAATGAATAAATAATGAATTATTTGTATTTTCCAATATAAGATATAAAGAAAACTGTATATTAAATATCCTTATATTGTGTATATTTTATTAAAATCTTAAGGATTATACCAACACAATCTGGTTAGTTTCTATCAAGTGCCTGCCACATTAAATACGCTCTCTTAAACGTCATGGAAGTTTTAGTATATATTAGATGAAATACTGCTTTGAAAATATTTCTATTTTGATTCTGGTAACATAGCAGGAATTTACAGGAAGATAAATTACAATATAAAAACTAAACTCAAATTTAAAAAGAAATGAAAGGATGGAAGGCCACATAAAAGAAGTGAACAATAAACAATGAGATTTCTTGTTAAAACTTGGTAGATCTTGACACAGTACTTAAACTGTCCATAACAGAATTTTCTAACACAGTAATCAACCTGTCCATAATAGAGTTTTCTGATGGGGAAATCATTAAAGTTATGCAGAACCCACCTGATCAGTGACATGTTACCGACCCATGTCATTTTTATGCTATTGCATAAGTGTGCACATTTCTCAATCCCACCCTGGGGCTTCTCACGTAGTCTGTTCTTGCTCTAGATACAGCAGACTTCATAGTGTGAGTGATGTAGTTGACTAGGAGCCTCCATTATTTGACTTTGCACCCATGTTTCTCCTCAGAGATCATCTTTGAATCTGTTTCTGATTACTTTATTTATCAGTGTCACTCTTAGTAGTATTATTCCTTGATTATTTTCAAAGAAAAACAAGTCATACTAACTTTCAAATCTTATTTTAAAATAAATTAAAATAAACCCGAAAAATTAACTTAATTTTTATTTGTGTATATTCCATGAATTTAATACACAATGAAATGCACATAACTACACCATAATCAGAATTTTAAACTGTTCTATAATTCTAAAAGCTTTATGCTGGGATTAAAGGTATGAGCCACCACACCCAGCATTTATTTGGGAGTATTATTTGTCCCTTTCATGATAGGACAATGTTTACAATAAAATAATGTGTAATATTTTGAGAATATTTTAGTTAGCCTGATGACTTTAAGATTTATCTAAATTTTCATCAGTAGTATATTCCTGCTTTATTTATTAATGGAATTCCTTTGTATAGGTTTACTATTGTTCAGAAGTTATTTCTTGCTGAAGACCACTTTTATAGATATGTTTTTGGGGTTTTTTTTCAGAATAGTTACCTAAAATTGGTATATCTAGATCATAGATAATTGTATATTCAATTTGTAATTAAATGTTAACCCATTTTTCAGAGTAACTATCATTTTGCATTTCCATTTGTAATATATAATGGTCTCAATATTTTCTCTTTGTTACCAATTTTCATATAGTCAGTTTTTAAAAATTTAAGCTATTATTATATTGGCCTGGTAGTAATTTAGTTGATTAATATATAGATTTTCTTACACAGTGATAATGGTGGCCACTTCTCTTGAGATCATTTGCTACTCTTACATCATTAGTAATGTTTCTCTTCAAGACTGATATATGTGTTATTAGGTTCCTGTTACCTTATACATTCTAGATAAGTCCTATTGAATATAAATAGTTATCATTAAAAGTGTTAAGAATATTTTAACGCGTATCTTTAAGTTCATTCTCTTAAAAGTTACTCCTTTAAATATAGACTCTTTAACACTTTCTGACACTATTTAAGATTAAAAATTACTTTTACTTCACAAAATATATAAATATTGTGAAATAGAAAATGCTCAATGTAAAATAAGGTGAAAGGGGACAATGTTGAGATTGTAACAAAAAAGTAAGGAAACAAATTTTATGTATATGGGGGAGGTGGTAGGGTGGGTAGGGCTATGGGAAAAAATGAGAATCAAGTTGTGTCTTATACTGGTACAAATCCCCATTATGGAGTGCAATCATGATGTGTATATTTAATGTACCAATAAAGATTTAAAAAAATAAAAATAAATAAATATTGTGCTTTCAAAGAATTATGCATAGTGATGAAATAATGCTAGAACTGTTAGCTCATAGTAGTTAAATACTTGCATAATAAAGCACACTGATTACTCCTGCAACCAATTAGCATGGACCTGGCAGTATGTACTTGAATCCAGAAGTCTAGATCAGTTTCTGGGGGCTAGTATTGAGGTGTGCTGGGGTTTGTCTCCATTTTAAATATCCCTGAGAAGAGTTTGTTTCTGTGTTGCTCCTCTAGCCCCAGTAGTCTCTCCTTTCTCGGATTTTGTTCCCTCACCTCACATGTGCCTCTGTTCCCACAGTCACATTATCACTTTCTTCATTTTGTGTTTTTAAATCTTCCTAACTTTCTCAAAAACAAATCTTACCATCACATTAAAAGCCAAGTGTGGTAATCCAGAATGATGATAAATCACCTTGATTGGATTGAGAAATAACTAGTATATTAGAGAAGCATATGTCTGAGTGGAACATAAAAGTCAGGACCTTGGGAAATATATGTGATCTTTTATTCTTTGGCCCCAAGACCTTTCTGTGCTTCTTAACTGACACAAACCAAGCAACTGCTATTTCTGCTATGTTCTGCTATTTCTTCATTACAGCCAGCCTATCACAGACTACATTGCCTCAAACTTTGAGGGAATTTAGACTTACCTCCTTTAAATTGGTGAGTGTTTGCTACAATTTAACAAAGTAAATTCTTGTTGCATTTAAAAAGGATTTTTTTTTTTACCAGATAATGAATTAACCATCTTTACACACCAAACACTTGAATCATTAGTAAACCACTGACAATGTTTCAGAGTTCTATACTCCAAAATACATCGAACTAAAGTTTACAGCAAATTTGGTTTCCTGTCAATATACCCTCACCTGGAGTCATTTTTTTTTTCATTGTTCTTATTCAGTCCGTTGAAATGTCTTTGGCTCTCTCTCTCTCTCTCTCCTTTCTTCTTTCCTCTTCATCCCTTTTACCCTCCCTCTCTCCTTCTTGAATTTCACCTTTCTTCTCTATTTTTTCTCTCTGTTTTAGTTACTTTTCCTTCTCTAGGACACAATATTTGTACCCATAAATTCAAGAAAGAGAGATTTGATTTGGGCTGAGGGTTCTAATCCATGGTTGGCTGGCATGAAAACAATGGCATGGCAGAGGTGAGTGGTGAGTGTTGGCGCTTACAAAATGGCGGCCGGAAAACAGAACGAGATGAGAGTGTGTAGGGACGCAGACATAAGTTTACCGGGCCGCATCCCTATGAACCACCTGCAAAGGACTTTCACGCCCAAACAGCACATTTAATAATTGAACCTTTCTGTGTATAAGTCCGCTGAGTGCAGAACCTGGAAGGGCCAATCACCTTCCAGAATCCTAGTGTCTGAGCGCCTTAGAATTTGGAGAACCATTGTAGATTTAACCTATAGCACTTGTCTTCTTTTTTCTCTTATACTTCTCCTATAGTTTTGTTGTTGCTGCTGTTGTTGTTGTTATTGTTTGTTTGCTTGTTTTACATTTTATCTTTCTTTTAGAGCATAAAATCTATATTACAGAACGTTGGCTATTATACTGCAATTTAATTCACTACATTTTTAAAAGAATTATTTCTCTGATGAATAGAGTAAGTACTTTAAGGACAATGATTATGTATCATTTAGTCCCATAAAATTTAGTTTCAACTGTTTAAGGCTTCCTACTGTTTCCAAGTAAAAGAGTGATAGTACACAAAGCTTATATGTAACATTTTCCATTACACTTTTAAAATTTCACAGAAAAGATATTACAGAAACTTTTCATATATCTTACATATAGCCACAAATTCATTTTATTTACTTCAATTGGATGAACTTGCTTTCTATTTATGGGTCAATATATATGTTAAAAAATAAACCAAGTTGAGTTTAAAACATAATTTCATTTTTTAAAAGCCTCATTTGCTTTCAAACTCACATTTTAGATCATTATTAATGGCCTGTCCCTTTGTCAGTTTCCGGTGACAGTCGTTACTGTTGTTTTTCAAGTTCAAAATGGACTCCTTATATTTTACAAGTTTTAGAGTGAAGTAAAATAAAGAACTTTGGATCTGACATATTCTACAATATTTCTGTCTGTATAGGGTTATAAACTTCAGGACTGTTTTATCTAACCTATAAATAGAAAAAATTAAAAAGAATAAGAAAGATTAAATTAAAAAGCAAGCTTGTGTTTAATCTCAATTTAAGTTATTTTTCCATGATAGTACTTAATAAATCCATTATTAAAAGCATTAATTCTTAAGTGATTGAGCTCAAAGATTTGTTTAAAATGCCTTAATTATGTAATATAGCAAATACAGATGTGAAATGTCATAGCATTTTTCTTTGACAAGTAAGAATCTGTGATCCAACTCAAATTCACATTGATACTTCACACACTTGTAAGCATTATTTGAATAATTTCTTCCCAGATGTTAGATCATGTTTGAGAAATTGTTCCATTAAAGATTTATGGAATTGACTACTTGAGTAATGAACATAACCATCTCAGTGACTAGAACAGCAAATAAAATTTGACTTTTGCAAAAATTACACATGGTGTCTGATAGCTCTGAAAGTTTTTTTTTTTTTTAATAAACATCTGGATTTGAAAAATGGATCTATTTGCTTTTTTTTGTTTGTTTTGGCTGGAAACTCAAAGGGGAAAATTAAAACATGCTAAGCCATTTTCTTAAGGAAAAAATTCATTGATGAATTTCAATTAGTATAGTAATATTTGAATTTTTTCTTGTAGAGTGTAGTGGAATTATTAAAGTATATTTTTATTAAAATTAGTACTTATCAAATATTTTATGTACTGTTATTAATATCAGTGTTTGAGTTTATTTGTATTATATTTAAATATATTTTGGAATGAATGTCAAACAATTAGAGAATATTTGAAGATTGGCACATGTAGTGATTTCATTCAACTTCTAAGACCACTACTGTAAAGAATATTCAGTAACAAGTGGTATTCAGCAAGATGAGGCTAGACCAGGATGAGGAGTTATTCCAGAAACCAAAATTAGGAAAGGCCACAACATTGGCTACATAATGAAATGATTAATTTGTTTTCTGAGGAGAATAAGCTTATCAAATAGAAAAATGTAGTTATTTACATAGTGAGAGAGATTACATTGAAGTCTTTATTACCAGGTAAAATAATATCATCTTAGTAAAATACTCCTAGAGACACAGAAAAAAGCATAATCTCACAAAAAAATTATGTTTTCTCTGCTAAATTTTGCTTCACTCATTTTCAAATATGATTATTTTTGAAAATATTTATCTCTTACCACTAATTAATGTCATTTTAATACTCCAATTTTGAAACATGACATGCCAGTGTCTCACTTCATATGATATTCTTAACTTGAAAAGAGATGGGAAATATTTTACTTTTACTAGATAAGTACATTACTTCAGAGATGAACTATAGTTTCCAGAAGACTGGGCAATCATCTTTTTTGATATTTTCTGTGATTGTCTTTCACATTTCATGCTACAAAACAGAAATATTTTTAAGTAATAACTTATTTTGCCTTTCATCAGCATTTAATATATTTACTTTTTACTTATCTTTTTAGGTCTTTAGGTAAATGACATTTAATCATTTTAGATTTTTTTTCTTTTCCTTTTTTCAGTTCCTCTTTTAATTAATCAAATCTCAAAAATACTTCCAGTACTTTGGCATTGGATCCAGAACTTCTATTCATCTGCTTCCTCTTTGCCACATTATCCAATTCCATTCTTTGACACTGACTACCCTAAGAAGCCTATTGGTTCTGTATTTAGTTCTCTAATGTTTCTATCTTTTCCTGTAGCTTTACTGAGATGACTTTGATTTGTTTCAAATCTATGTAGGTTCTAGCTTGTTCCATATACCTCTTCATTCCCATTAAACTCCAAATATTTTTCTCTGTTATCAGGAAAACAAGGTGGCAATCTGAACCTGAAAAGTATTTTCTTATATCATCACTTTTAGGGTTTTATTGCCAGTAACAGGGCAAATTAACTCTGTATAAATCATCATGTAAAACTATTTGTTTCAGGGCCGGGGATATAGCTCAGTGGTTCCGGCGCCTGTCTTGCAAGCGCAAGGACCCGGGTTCAATCCCCGGTAACCACATAACAATACTGGGTGTGGAGACTCACCCCAGCGGCAACCAGTACCACGTACCAGTGCCAGGTGTGGTGGCTCACGCCTGTAATCCCAGCACTCGGGAGGCAGAGCCAGGAGGATTGCTATGATGTGAGTTGGAGGCTGAGCTCAGGGCCAGCCTGAACTACAAAGCGAGACCCTGTCTCAAAAAACCTTAAAAAAAAAAAAAAGCTATTTGTTTCATTTTTATTCTTTCCTATTTATGTAATATGATATAGAAAGGAAGTGGTGTGAGGGTTGCTATGACTCTACATAGCATAACTTCCACAAGTATACTCTATATTTTTGCTTAATTACAAGTACATTTTATTGTACTATCAAGTATTAAAATATACAAGGTAAAATATATTAGGCATCTGGAATGAAATGGGAAAAGTAAATCTTTCCTCTACCTTTATTCAAATAATAACTAACCTGAATTAATAAATTGAACCAGCAAAGCCCCCATCACTCTGAAATTACACTTATGCTCACTTCCAGCAACAATACCTATTAGCAAGCTAGATCTCCAAAATATTCTAAGCATGTCTCCAAATTTCCACTTGTGTTGCTAACTGTGCAGTCAAAATCAATACCATGTAGACCAGAATACTATCTTTATTTAATAATTTCATACCATTCTTAATCAATTAACTATCACCCATTTTCTTTATAGTAAGCAGGTAGAATATTTTAAGGCAATCATGCAGTTGGTATCCAATCCACAAACACAAATTGACTTTTGACTGTGTTTCCTGCAATGCTCCACATTTGTAAATATCCAGTAAACAAAATAAAGTCTTTGACTAAAGGAAATTATTTTTATTTGAAGGAGATAATAACTAAAAATGCATGGTAATGTATGTGGAGGAGTGATAAGAGCTATGATGAAAAATTGTGTAAAGAAATTGAATAGATTGCGATGTTGACATAGAAGTTCATGTCAGATTACAGAAAGGTGCAGAAGATATCTAGATATGTGCAACTTTCATAAAAGAAATAAAGAATAAGAATATGAGACATGTGGATATGAACAGAAGATCATACAAGCTGAAAAACAAATATGAAAGTGTAAGGAAGGCAAATGCCTGTGAAGTACCAAGAGGACAAATGGACTGGAGTAGAGTGGCTGTGAGAGTTGGGCATGACACAGTCAAAAGAAAAGAAGGGGCCAGATCAGTGAGGACTGAGTAGACAATGATGTGTCCTTTGTATTTCATCTGGTTAAAAATGAAAACATTGGAATATTTCGTGCAACTCCTGGCCTTACCTGATTTGTGTATCTAAGGAATCACTCCAACCACTAGAAAGAGAAAAGGAAGACTAGTTTGAGGGTTCACAACAGTCTTCATTAGCTAGACAATGGCTTTTGGAGTATAATAACACAATGAGGAAGGAGGAGACCAATTGTTTAGGCATGTTAGGGGTGAAATGTGGAAGACTTCAAGAAATATTTTTTAAAACAATTTTTTAGACAGGTCTCCCTTTGTTGTTCAGTCTGGCCCTGAACTCGGTGTATAGTACAGGTTAGTCTCAAACTCACAGCAATCCTCTTGCCTCTGCCTCCCTCCCATGTGCTGGGTTTATAGACATGAGACACCACACCTGGAACTGTGATAGTTGGTACTGGGCATTAATTTCAAACCTTGTGCTTGCTAGGCAGATGCCAGAACCACTAAGCTAAATCCCTGGCCCAAGGAATAAAATATTTGTGAATGGTATAACCAAATATAGGAATAATCAAGAATTTGGTGTATGTTAGGGTTGAAATGTTTATGTTACTCATATTTTGCATAAAATTTAGATTTATAAGTAATAAATTCAAGGACACAGGGTAGTCTAGAGATGACATCTGGAAAAGTGAAAGAATAAATAGATATTAAGGCTACTGATTTGGTTCTTGTGCTCTTTCTAATAAAATCTTTCAATATCTATGAAAGCCCTGAGGCTCAAATCTATAATATTGTTTACTATATCCTACCACGTGTGTTCATGTAATCTGGCTCCAGGGAAATTTTACCAGCATTTTCTTCATGTCAATTCCAGTATAATTCCTTTCATTTCAGTTGTACACATTCTTCTCTGCTTCTCAGTGAAACTCATTCCTAACCTAGTAAATTTTCACTTGTGCTTCACTGAGTGTACAATTTAATGATTAACTTTGATCTATCTAACTTCTCATGAGTGATGTCATTAGAGGAGTTATCTGTAACCCTCTCCAACATGTTATTTTTAATTTTAGAAAATCCACCACGTTTTCAGATCATGTTATTGCCGTGCTTACTATTTACAAATCTAGAACATCACACACTGGACAAATAAAAAGCAAAGTGGAAAATGTCAGATCTACTCATTTACTTTGTAGTTCTTTTTCTTTTTTTTCTTTGTATCTTCATCTTTTTACAGCCACATATAGAAGGCTCATTTTCAAATAATACTGAGTAGGAACATGATAAATTGTGGTTTTTTAATTTTTTTTCTTTTTTAGAAGTAAAACAGGTGTACATTATTGAGAGCAACAAAAATTCTTGTAAATGTATGTGATAGTAATTTTCATAAATCATTAGCTGTATCATGAAAAACTAAAATGTAGGCAAAAGATTAACATTTTCTAAACAGCACAAAGAAATAATTTTTAAGTAATGAAATGAAAGAAAAAATCTCTATAGTGACTCTATAAGGAGTTGTGCTGTCTGTGAAACTCTTAAATTTAATAGGGAAATATATGCATATGAAATGTAGAATGATCCATTCATACTTTGCAAAAAAGCTTGTCACCTACTTGTTTTAATAAATAATGAATGAGATGTTGAAGGAATATATAGAAATAAGAAGGAGGGAAAATTCATTAAGGAAGAGCTGAAATTAATCTACCATAAAATCCAAAATAAAATATAATAAATCCTTTAATTCCTTTATATTAAAATTATGACTTTCTGAGAGTGTGTAAATAAGGAGTGAGCTATATTAGAAGTGATCAGGTAAAAGAAGTCTGTAATTAAGTTAAATGTAAGGCAGTAGCTAAAAACCCACAAAAAGTAAAATTACTGTTTATGAAAACCAAATCAATGCAAACCAGGAAAATTTGTGATGTTTCCTGAGATGAAGAGGAAAATTACAGTGATGAAAATGATCAGCAGTATGTTACATCTAGATGACAGAAAATTGAAAATTAAAACGGAGATGATAAGTATAATACATGAAATTTCATTTCAAAAGGAACAGAGGGAAATCAAAGACATATATAAGAATTATCTTTAATGCCCATTAAATATCTTCTAAAATATCCAAATTACTTCTTGCAGAGAGTGTTATGGCATCATTCTAAAATGTAATATTCTTAAAATATGACCTTCATAGGTAAAAGGAAATCTAAACACACATGAATAGAGACAATGTAGAAAAAATTCTTAGGCTTCTCTATTTCAGTGAGAAATTTGAACATACAATATATAACATGATGACTACTGTGGCTTCTTGATTTATATATTATAAAATCAAGTACTGTCCTTGTCATTTATAAACAATGACTTTGAGCAAATCAGTATCCTTTCAGTTCACTGGTTTCTTCATTGTAAAAAGTAAACTGTATTGTTGTTGTGATGATGTAATGAGATCATGAATGCAAAGTGCTTGAAACATAATTAACTAGTACAGTAATTTCAGTTCCAGTTATGCCATATCTCGCCTAGTAAGGTGATGGACAAACAATGGAGATCTAACAGACTTACCAGAACTACTTGCAGCCAAATAAAAAATTACTGCAGGATAGTTTCAGCCTTTAAAATTGAAGTTAAACTATGCTAATGAAAGAGAAGTTGTAACACTGAAAACAGTGATGTGTAGACTTGATTTCTTTTAATAATCATTGTGAGCCATAATATTTATTTTTCTCTTTGCTTTGGTTTTTCTTCCTTCATCTGATACTGTTTTCTGTACAGATAGGTGTTTCTGACAGTTTTCACGAGCTGTACTCTTATTTCACCTCTTCTTTTAGAATATGAGCAGTATTCCACCACAGGAAAAATTATAATTCAAAAATGAAAATAAAATCAGAGTATTACATGGGATTAAGTTTTGTTTCAAGTAATGAAAACATCAAACAAACTGTGGCTCAATAAGGCAGAGATTTGTTTCTGTCTCATAAAGAATGAAGTTCCATCCAATCGATCGGGGATGGATTTGCAGTTCTTGCTATAAATTAGCTGTGCTCCTTCTCATTCCTATCACGTGTTCTGGCACTGAAAATGGCTAGAGCTTCACGTCACATTTCATCTACAAGGAAGGGGGGAGGAATAAAAGGCATTGGCTCAGAGACAGTTGCTAGAAATATTATATACTATTTCTAATTACATCTTTCTATCTAGAGAGACTGATGAACATAGTTGTTAAACTGAGTGTCTATATTATCAGCTAACCTTTAGCTTTGAATACCCCTGGGAAAGTAGGACAGCAATTCTCCACAAATGCCATGTGTTTCCTCAAACAACGATAAAAAGAATTACTCTTTCAGGATATAATATACTACAGAAATGTACTGATATCAAAATCCACTATGTTATACTTTTTTTGTTTTGTTTTGTTTTGTTTTAAGGTTTTTTGAGACAGAGTCTTGCTTTGTGGTTCAGGCTGGCACTGAGCTCAGCCTCAAACTGACATCACAACAATCCTCCTGCCTCTGCCTCCCGAGTGCTGGGATTACAGACATGAGCCACCACGCCCGGCACTGTGGTATGTGGTACTGCTTACTGCTAGCCCAGTATTGTTATGTGGTGACCGGGATCGAACCCGGGTTGTTGCGTTTGCAAGACAGGCGCCGGAACCGCTGAGCTATATCCCCGGCCCTATGTTATACTTCTTAAACTCCCATGCTTTACTGCAGGTTGGTGACCAGAAAATTAGAAATGTGCATGAAGGATAGTTTCCTGATGGCTTGGACCACCACACCTCGCTATCCTTTTTTACTTGTTATTCTCAAAACTAATTGTGCCAGAAATCCAACTTCTAAAAGAACCTTGAATGCCACATTTTACTTTTCTCAAGAGTAAGACCTAGACCTGGTTGTATTCCATGATTCCTTATCTGAAGTCTCAGTGGCAACATATACAAGGTACATACCACACAGCCCAGAAAGCTGTCCCAAGTTTCAGGAGACAAATCACAGTCAGTCTTCGCTGTCTGTTGTCTGTTTGCCCACCAAGATATAATCAACATATCTACTTCCTGTAATTGTTGCATGTAGAAGGATCTGCTCTGCCTCACCAGACTAAGACAAGTTGGTAAATAGTACACTAGTATACTAATGTATATTTGATAACTCTGTGCCTGATATATAGCATGTATTATCAGGAGCTTTGAGTATAGTTTACAGTAGATAGCAGGAAACAAATATATATTTGTTAAATGACTTGTTACCAGTGGAGAAGAAAATTAGTATATATCTCTTGGGCAGGTATACTATGGAAATAAATATTAAAAACTCATGTTAACCTAAATGTTTTACTTCTGAAATTTATCACAGAAAAAAAAATGTAAGCATGTGCATGAGCATGAAGATAAAAGTGCATGCACAGTTACTGGAGAGAACTCATTTTCCATGATTCAAATTAAATTCTACTTAGTTCCAAGCCAGCGCATTGCACATTCAGACAGATGATTTGTTCGACATTCACTGACACATGGTAAGCACAGGTGAAGTGTCAAAATAAAGTTCACTTAGCTCTTCATCCGAGTTTTGTTCCCTGAGAAATAGGAAATAAATCCTGGCAACCAATGTTCTCCGAAGAGCCTATACCTCACCTAGAGCAGGAGAGTCCTATCAAAGACGTGAAGAAATTGGATGATTAATGAATACGCCATTAAAATTCCAGGTGGAAATCATCGTTCCCAGCAAGTTGTTCAGAGAACTCATATTCTTGCTCAGGATCCTTTATTAGTTCTGGACAGGGGTAAAAAGAGAAATAAATGACTTCCAGAGTCACTCATTATAGTAAATGGATGCATTTTTAAAACTATCCACAGTTGCATTTATTTTTTTGAAAGAACGTCTCTTTGGTTCTGGGGTGGTTCTAGAAGCTGGAGATGTGGCCAGTACTTTCTAAAATGTAGACTGAAATCATCCATCAATTTCTGTTCTTTTTGTAATAAAATTCTACTAGTAGAATGGTGCCTTTTCAGCCATGCAGTTTTTCTTCAAAAAATAAAAAAATTTCACTGATTATGAAAGTTCAAATGTAGTAAAGCAAAGTCTCCAAGCTAAAGCAAGTGCCAAAGAGACCTTTCTTAGCTTTTCAAAATCAGGGAAACTAGTCTTTGCATATCTTCACATGGAAAACCTTCACATGGGCTGAGAAGGATGTGTGGAGATATTCTATTTGCAGTGGACATTGGGCTGCAACAGTCCTGCATGCTGACAAAGGCAACATGACCAATTTGAGATAAGAGGCCTTATTATGCAAAACAATAGCAATATCAAGAGTATAAATTTTTTCTTGGAATAATTTCTCCAAGACTATTTTTAAGATTATCTTTATTGTTGCATTATGAATACACATCATAATTGCATTCAACATTAAGTGTTTGTACCAGAACATGACATGACTTGATCCTCATTTTTTTCCTTTTTCCCCCGCTCGCCCTCCCCCACCCCCTATATACACAATCCTTGTTTTTTTCCTTATTATTACCACATTCATTTTCCCCTCATTATTTACACTTACACTCTTTCCTTTTAAATATTTTCTACTTTACAATATCAACTGTACATACTACAACTTATTTACAACTTCATCTTTTCATACCAGAGAAAAGATGTAATATTTACACATATGTAACCACACAACTTGATATTATACATATGTTTCTATTGAGAAGGAAATCTGTATGCAACACAAATCTGAAAGTAAAAAAAAATAATTAAAATGTTTGAAAATCATTTTTATCTAAAATAAATCTTAATTAAACATAATGTGTTGATATATGATTTGATAATTGTAATGAGTTCAGATAAAAATATGGAAAGACAAGAATACAGAAAATAGAAAAACAGTGCACTATAGGAAACTAAAGTATAGATATATTAAAATAGCCTTATTTCTTCAACAATTGTCTAACAAGGAAAATGAAACAGTAGATGGAAAAAACCTACAATGTGACCATACTTGTATATTTATTCAAAAATACTAGAAAATGTTATTTTGATGATACAATTAGAAATTTGAAGCCTGATTAATAAATGGTTATTGAATAAAATTTTTACACTTTAGGTTACTCACAACAGAAAGACAATGTGATATTTAAACATTTTTGTAAAGGTTAAATCCAGGCTTGGCTGGGTCAAGTATGCCACGTGTATGTGTCCTAACACACAGACAAAATAACAGAGGCACATGCACACCTGCCTCCGAGTACAAAAACTGGCCTAAGGCCATCTAGAGTTCAGCTCACGCTGTCATGACTCTTCCCTTGGCCAAAAGCATGCAAACCATCCACAGGTGCCCTGTACAACTGTCCCCTCTCTGCACACTTCAACCCATCCATGATGGGCCCAAGCTGTATGGTTTCTCCTCCTGCTGTTTGCTTTGTAAGTGTGTGCATTGCTTAATAAAAGCAGAAGTGTTCTTCAAAACTCTCTCCGAAGTCTTCAGTGTGACTTTGTTCACCTCATCCTTCCCGGTCTGAGTTTCTGTTACCCGCCAAAAGATAATAACATACATGTCCCGTCTATTTCACTTAAGAGTATGATCTCAAATTGCATCCATTTGCCCAGAAATGCCTCAAGTTTGTCCTTCTTTATGGCAAAGTAATACTCAATTATATAAAGAACGTCTTCTCTATTCATTCATTGGTTCACTGATTGTTTTCAGGATCGAGCAATTATAAAATGTGCTGCTATAAACAAAGATGCAGATATATTATTGTGGTATAATGCTTACAACTCTATAAGAAAGTTACCAAGAAGTGGAATAACATTGATAATTATGTATATCTAACCTGTGCCAATTATGTTAATTAGTTAAAGAATAAAATTTTTATATGAAATTTATGGTAATTTTGTTTCAAAATCAAGATTATTCCACTCAGTGTGCGGAGGCTGTTTGCATCAGGTTTGAGAATCTTCCACTAGAGATAAGAATTATCAGAATCTAGGGAACAATATTGCTAGCTTCCTCAAGATCATCCCACATATAACCAACTAAACATACAGGACACGAGTATTTCTAAATGTGTTCCTTTTCATAACAGATACTCTTGCTTGGGGAGTTCAACCTGTGTTAAAAGTCAGTAGTAGGGTGAGGTTTTTCATTTCATATCCAGCAAGGTATTTTGCCTTTGAAGCAGATAAGAATCTTCTCCAGTGCACAGACAGAAACCCTTCGATTATTTATCCTGCACACAAACTAGGAATTATAAACCCAGAATCCTTTTCTTTTCTTTCACTAGCTTTTAGCAAGAACATGAAAATTATCAGTCAATGTGATTATATCTGTTAGTTTTCCAAACATATTCTAAAGCATCATATTGATAGTCACTCAGCTTCTAGCGTCTTATGAGTACTTAATAAGTACATCATATGCATCTTTCTATTACCTGTTAATACTACAATCTGTCAGTGTTCTCTTCATAACTAGATATACCCAGACTGGATAAAAAAAGCTGTGGTTGTTCTACGGAATGGAGTATTACTCTACCATAAAAAATGATAAGTTTGAGTCATTTATACTTAAATGGATGTACCTTGAAGACATCCTCATAAGTGAAATAAATAGGTCACAGGTGTGTAAATATCGTATCTTTTCTCTGGTATGAGAAAATAAAGATGTAAATGAGTTCTAGAATGTATATTATATATTGTGAAATAGAAAATACTCAAAGCAAAATGGAGTCAAGGGGGAAAATAATGAGATTATAACAAAAAGAAAAGAAACAAAGTTTATATATATAGGGGGTGGGGTGGTAGGGTGGGTAGGGCTATGGAAAAAATGATAATTAAGTTGTGTCATATACTGATACAAATTCTCATTGTTGAATGCAATCATGATATGTATATGTAATGTACCAATAAAATTTTCAATTAAAAAAAAAGAAATACCATAGTCTTTAAACTGAAGAATAATACAATTTTAAAAAATGACAAATCTTATCCTAAAGACTTTTTTTTTTCTAGAGTCACTCTTATTAACTGATTTTGTGGTGCATAACTTCCTGTTTGAAATTGAGACAGAGCCAAAAGTATATCCATCAACATAGGAGTTGTATACAATTACTTATTGTAAAAGTTGTGATTGTTGTAAAAGCCGTATACAATTACTTATTATGAATATTGGTTGACACAATCATGAATTTAAGGAAACCCCAAATCTTCTCTTCACGAGCAGAAGACCCAGTGCAGTTAACAGTGAAGTTCCTACTTGAGGCGGAAGTCCTGTGAACCGGGAGTGACAGTGCTCTGAATCCCGGTCCAAAGCCAGGAGAACGCGCTGTGAAAGTCAGCAGAACAGCAAAGGGAATAAATCTCTCTTCTTTCAACATTCCATTTTACAGAAGGTCTCAGCGGGTGGCCTGGTGCCTGTGCACATTATGCAGGGAATTCTGCCTGACGTGGTCTTCAATTCTTTCGTGGACACAAGTAGAAATAACGTTCGATCTCATGTCTTCCTGAGTACCCTACTGTTCAGCCAAATTGATGCATGAAATTAACTACTACAGGTACAATTCTGAAATACTTATATCGGAAATGTTTTGTCTCAGAATAATATGTGACTTTATAGGGGAAACTTTAGATTGATGATTAGTCTAAGTGAAGGTACAGTTGTATATCACTCATAATTTAATACTCATAAATATTATTGCTTCTATTGCTCTAAAACAAATTATTTCAGTTTACTGTCAAACAGTCCATAGTTCAGAGTTCAATAACTCAGAAGTGCAAATGGGCTTGGCTGTTTCTCTGCTCATACTTTTACAAGGTGAAAAAACATATTGGGTAATATTTGTTGGACTTTGGGAGCTTTTGAAGAAGAAAAATTTCCAAGTAGAAACTAATTTTTTGTAGTTGTGGGAGTGAAATCCTAGCTTGGTTGTTGACTTTTTGCTGTAAATTATTCATTCTCAGCTCTCTGAGGCCCTTCACATGTCCTTTGTGTATTCCAAAGGGCCAATTTAATAGCCAAATCTTTTAAAAATTTTTTTCTGCTGCAAGAAAGAGAAAACTCATTGCATCCAACAGGACTGTGCCTAGATAAGATCCATATGGATAATCTATAATTGTCATATATGTAAATCATAGAAGTATGTGTGAGAGGTGAAGATTATGGCAACATAACAATCACAATCAGTAATATAATTAGGAAAATATGTAGATAGGCAACCTAATTGGTATCAGACCACGTTAATGTGAAATAATCCATTCTTGTAATACAAGATGAGACTTGTAGTAATTTATTTTTAAATGGGAAAGAAGAGAGCACATCCTTTATAGCTAATTATACTATAATGCAAATGAATTTAAAACAAATAAATAGATTTATTTATTTAGCAGAAGAGATTTGGGAAATTACCTTGTACTTAATTTTATCCAATAAAACCATGTTAAAATCCCTTTCACAGATCAAGAAAATATTAGCAGGAAATAAAATGGAAATTGTAATCTGTTTTTAGAATGTGGTACCAGGTTTAGTCAGAGAGCTAAGAATAATTTTAAATATTTGTTACAATACACACAGACACACATACATACATACATGTGTGCTCACATAACAAATAACAGCAAATATGGACACATGACCAAAATATTTACTATTATGTATTTTTAAATAATGTTTTCTGGCTCCTATGCTAAATAAGAATGCATATTTTTTTCTTAAATTACAAATACATAACTGCCAGGCTGCTTAGTTAAAAAATAATGTTTTCTGTGAGAAGTGAAAATATGTATATATTATTCAAAATAAATTACTGAAAATAAACTTTGTATAATGTTTTGATGAGCTTTTAATATATCAAATTCTGTATGTGTGATCTTTTTCTGTGTATCACTTTATCAATGTCTTTATGTATTTTTGTAATAAATTGAGTGAATAAATTTCTAAACACCATCACGAAGATGTATTTATAGAGGATGAGCTAAACATTACAATATTTCTAACATGTTATGATTATAAACAACTGTTATTTAATATTTAAAATTCATCAAGCCTAAATTTCTTAAATTGAATGAGAATGACAAGAAGTTAACAATAAGAATGGGTGTGAAGTTGTTGTAGAGAAATAAATGGAATATTTTCTATGTGCTAGAAATTATGTAATTTTCTACAGAATATTCTGTTTTAATTCTTTGATGAAATGAAAAGGAGATTCTCTTGAAGGGTATCACCTCATTGAGTGAGTTCCTACAGGAGTTTGGACCATTTCCACAGAGATTCAGAAGAGGATAGTGCCTACATAGGAAGTACAGTGGGCAGGAAAACAGCTTCTTCATGCTGAATTCAACAGATGGAAGGGCAAAATATAAAAGCAAAGGGAAGGCTAAATAACTAATGCAATAAGTGCAAAAATATGACCCTCAATCCCTCAGTCAAAGAAACTAAAATCAAAATCACCAGGTGGTTTTTAAAGTGGACCCTGATTTCCAGAAAACTCTACATCCCCACTGAAAGTTAGAATGTTTTCTTGAAAGTCCTTGTAATCAAGTCCTCCAGACTTCCAGCCTGACACATAGACACTGGAATAACACATTTACATTGTTAAAACTGAAAAATTAATTCTAATTCCACAAAATGCTGAAAAAACTGAACTTTTAAGCACATTCTGAAAATAGTTTCCTTAGACTTTCAATAATACTTGGAGAATTTCTCGATGCAGAGACTTTTTATAAAATGCATATAACTATTTCACATAAGCTCCTAAAATTTATTTTATGAATCCTAGCTAAAGTGTCATATACATGTAAATTATATGTAAATAATGCAAATATTAATTGGTGATGTCACAGTTGTTTCAGAATATTTTGAAATAATCTCACCTTTTTATTTATATCTATGCATTTGTAAATTGATTATACAGTCACATATAAGAACCTTGATTCTGAATTTTCATGTTTCAAAAAACAATCGTTAGTGATCACCTATTAGGGACCCAGTGTAATTTCAATAATGAAGTGAAAGTGCTTAGCGCTCTTTAGTAATCCTTCGTATAGTGAATGTCTAATATTTCACAGCTAATATTTGTTACTAATCTAAATTTACACTACAATAAATGGTATAGGCAATGTGTAAAACCAAAGATTAAAATATGTCATGTAATCCTTGATTAAATAACAACAGATTTAGCATAGATATAATTTTTTATACATACAGCTAGAAGATAGGAGGACAGATATACACATGGTTTGTATACACACACATGTGCTCCATATGAAGCTGAGAGAGTCACTTCCAGTAAGGGCACTTAGTATACATTTTGTGGTTTCCTACATCATGCTCTAATAAGAACTAGACTTCCTTAGGGAAAAACATGATATTATGACTGGACATGAAATAGGTTAGATAATCTCTGAACATCTTATACTGCTAAAATTTAGTAAAGGAGAAAAGGAAAGTCTCCAGTGCCATAATAAATCAAAAGGACACCAGCACTAAATAATGAGGCTCCTTCTCAGTGGCCAAAGTAAACACAACGAGCAGTAAAATAAAATATTATCAGATCAGAAACCAAAGAATAAAATAAATTTGAATGACTTCACCTCAGTGTAAATGAAGTCCTGAATAAGCATATGAGGTTACCGACATAGGAATGTTTTAAATAATTCATGTTATTCCTTTGCACTCAATGAACTGGAGCTTAACTCCAAACTCTGTGATGTGTGAACTAAGAATAATAACGTTCTTCCATGGATAAGTGAGAAGCATGGAATATATAACTTTAAAATGGGAAGAGAGAAAATTTTGTCACAGTAAACAGGTGATCTGGTCAATTTTATTAGCATCATACTATATGAATAATATGGGCCCATGATGTGAAATAATGTGAACTGTACATTCTTTCTTTGGAATGAATTCCTTTACAACCCTAATCTAACATGAGGGAAAAAAAAAATCTAAAAGATCTGCTTGAGACAGATTTGTTGGCACAAGCACTGAATCTCTTTGGTGTGAGTCTGAAGCAGGAGGATCCATGATGAAGCCCAGCCTAGAGAACTCAGAAAATAGAGAGTCTATATGAAATTATTTTTCAAAGGACTGAGAATGCAATTTCTTGAAAACTCAGTGTTCAATCCCTAGGATTAAAAAAAAAGTCCCATTTGACAGATACTTTATTAGTACTCTACAAGGCTGGCAAAATAACCAAACAGAAAACTATGTGAGACTGAAAAACAGAAAAGTAAAGAAGCATAATTATTGAACATAATACAGTGTCTTGAAGAAGAACCTGAGCAGAAAGAAAGCATTGGGTAACACTCAAGATAATCTGAATATAATATGAAATGTATGTGCTAATAATAACAACACACTAATATTAATTATTACTTATAAAATGTGTAAGCATTTAAAGTATAAATTGTTATATTTCAAATATATCAAATATCAAATCCATAAATATTATTACTAAATATTACAGGAAGTTTTCTTACATTATAGTCAGATGACAGCTCACAGTCTCTCAGTGTCTCACTGCTGTAGGCATGAACTTTGCATCTTTGTTAAAGATTTTTCAATTTCCTCTGTACTAAAGAAAAAAGCAAAAAATTGCAAACCCCATTTGTTATTCAGTTGAACACCATTCCAAAAAATGCTAAATATATTATAAATATGACAATAACAATCTATTAGTATCACTGAGAAGAGAACAAAATCATAAATGATACTAGCTAGCATTTTCTATGGCGCCAACCTATTAGATTGTACAAAGAAATTGGGGAATTGCTATTTAAATCACAATTAGAAATAAGATACTTAATCAAAAAACTGTATATTTTCCTTTAAAAACAAATGATAAAGTCCAATTAAATTTTACATTTGTTCTTTTCCTTTCACTAAAATTATTCAATAACTAACATAAATTATTTTCATTAATGACCCATTTTAATGGTCAGTTTACATGTATTTGATTTCAAATTAGATTGTGCATAAAATGTTTTATCTTTAATATATAAGATTGTTCCAGGAAATGATTGTAATTATCTTTGGTGGTCAAATAATTTGTAACACACACTAGCCTAAACAAAGCTTAAAATATAAACATAATAAAAATCTGTTATACCACCTTTTGAGTGATTTTAAAGGTGTTATGTTAGAGACAATTGCCCTGAGCCTATTAAATGCAGAATAATTTACTAGTGGTTTCAGGCAAAGCAAAATTTGTAAGGTAAGAGCCAGGTGTAGTGGTCCGCATGTTTATTCCAGCATTCTGGAAGCCTGGGACTAGTCAACTGCAAGTCTGAGTTCAAACTAGGTACTATAGAGATTTAAGTAGACCTTGCTTCAAAACAAAACAAAACAAACAAAAAAAAGCACTGAAGATGTAATACAGTTTGAAATACTTAGGTGCAATTCACATGTATGTATTACACATACATACACAAGCCCAAGTGAACAAATGAAGAAATATATCACTAGTGACATAAAAGCCCACATAGTCAAGGTATCTACTACTTTAACAGAGGACATATGAAGTGTAGATGAAATATTATAACCACCACAAGTCTAACAAGGGGTATTTAGAAGGTGAAATAACAGAAGGTATTTATGAACAAAAGTAATAGCTATTATCCAAATGATATTGAAGAAAAGTTCACCTATGCCATCATTCACCACTGCTCTGCCCTGCACTTCACTAAACATGGACTGCACCAGAGGCCTGGAGAAACAGGTCAAGAAGCGCCAGGTGGGGCTGCACGGCACTGCTGGCAGGAAGGTTCTCCTGCGCTATCACTTGCTGCATCTCGGCCCTGCACCTCCCTGCCACCTAGTCTGTTCCAGAGGCATGGAAAACAGTCTTGGGCAAGGAGGGTGTAGCAGGGTAATGAGGTGGGTCCTGGAGGGAAGGGTCAGTCTCAGGTGCCACTGAATGCCACTCAGGCCTGCAAATTTCCTCCCCTCTATACTGTACTAGAAGCCTGCTGAAATAAACTAAGTGATTGGGGCTTGATGGGGTCTTTCAGTCAATCCTGGAAGGAAAGCCCCAGGCACCATCAACCAGAACTCTGGCCCACAGCTTTATTGGACCAAGATGCGACCATAAAGCCTTGAAATCTGTATTTCTTTGTAGGCCAAACTGGACATGGCTGTTACATGGGGTAGAACATCTAGAGACACCACCTCTTTCTCTAGGGAGTGTGAATAAGTGCAGATATGATATTTGGACCTAGACAGAGACCCTTAGAAAGTTCCTCAGCCTAATTAACCACGTTGAAAAAACACTCACTGAAAGAGTGAAGGAGTCCTGTTGTGAATTCCTGAAGCCAGGGAACTGAGATTACTTAAGAGCCATTACAGATCAAAAGAGGACAACCCAGGAATTGGTCATCTCCTAAAGGTTACGAATATTGGCAAGAAAGAGACATTGCCCAGATAGCAGGCAAGAAATTTAACCAATATAAGCAATGACCAAGGAATCAAAATGAGAAAATTTAAAAAAAAAAAAAAAACAGATACATACTCAAATGGATGTACCTTCAGGGCATCCTCATAAGTGAAATAAATAGGTCACAAATGTGTAAATAACATATTTTTTTCTCTGGTAGGAGAAAATGAAGATGTAATGTTCTAGTATATATAGTTGATATTGTAAAATAGAAAATATTTAAAAGGAAATAGGGTAAAAGGGTAAACAATAAGGGGAAAAAGAATATGATAATAAAAAAGAAACAAAGCTTGTGTATATAGCGGGGTGGGGTTGCAGGGTAGATGGGGGAAGAAGAAAAATGAAAATCAAGCTGTATATTCTGGTACAAACTCCCAATGGTGAATGCAATGACGATGTATATTCATAATGGACCATTAAAAAATTAAATTAAAAATTAATTTAAAAAATTTAAAAAAAAAAACCCAAAAACAAATACAAGATCATCATCACAGAGGAACTCAGGGAAAAGAGAAATGGAACAAACTGAAGCTCATTTGCGGGGACTCTGAGATGGTAACAAAAACAGATCTTGTAAAGTACAAATCAGAACTGGTCTCTGAGATGATAACAGAGATACTGTATCATTTAAATTCACACAAGTTGTCCCCAGAATCCTCATGTGCTCAGAGGTGGGGCTTCTGGAGAGCAACAGGGTCATGGCAGCACCACACTCATCAGTGGATGGGTCTTTTGATGAATGTGTATCTTAGTATGCAGTTAGGAGGTCGAATTCGGTTGGAGTAGGAGGTTCCCCATACACGTGGCCTATGACAGTGCGTGCAAGCCCCTCCCCCTTTCCTTTCTCTTTGTTCTTCCAGCTTCCTCTCTAGAGCTCATTGACATGAAGAGAGCAGCTTTAATTCAGTCATGCTCCTTTGCCATGATGTTTCTGCCTTTCATACCAACAAAATCATGCCGAAGCCTCTGAAACTGTGTGCCATAATAAATTCCCCTTCCTACAAACAACTTAAGATTATCTTTTGTGGCAGAGTACTATGCCTTTCTGTATGTATTTTATCTATTAGTCTGTTGTTGGATACATAGACCACTAATAAAACTGAGCTATTATAAACTGAGCAACTATAAAAAGATCTTTATATTATCACGGTATTATGTATTTTGCTATTTTTGTGAGATAACATTTGTCAGAAAGTAGGTGCATCTGGAGATCACAATGTTAAGTGAAATAAACGAGACACTCAAGCCTAAAGATTTCATTATTTCTCTTCCATGAAAAACCCAAAATATAAATAAAAAGCAAAATATAAGAAAGACAATGAAAAGCAGAGAAATAGATGGTTTTCAAATGGGCAGATAATCAAGAGACAGAATGGAAGGAGAAAGAGCAGAAGAGAACTAAAAAAGAATTTAGGTGTGTTATGTACATATATTAATTTCTCATAAGATGTGATAATTATGTATGTCAAGCGTGTATTAATAAAAAATGAAAATAATCTTTCTTTTTTTCTTTAAATTGTTCATGTCAGATATTGTGTCCTGACTGATTCACACAACATGACAACTGAGCATTTTCCCCTCACCATGAGCTTGCCTCATCTTGCAGCCCACCGATTTAAATAGCTACATACAAACCACCTTCCCAAGGGTAGGGAAGCAATCGAGGGAACATCCCACTCAATTTTAGATAAATAGCAAGAAAAAACCTATTGAAGAGGACAGGAAATAAAGATAACCTGCATCTTCCTTCCTCCACATCTATGTCCTAAATTTGGATTAATGATTCAAAATATGCATCGCACAGTAATTTCATTTTGCCTCTTTGCTATAACTGGTAATACAGCATAATTATAAGAGCTTCTAAAGTCTTTTTACATCTCAAAATAACTTAAAAAAATTTTTCCCTCTAAATAAGTTTCTTAAATAATTTTCATCAGCAATAGCTAATTCTATTCTTTTAGCTTTCCTAGTTTTAAAATAAACAGTCTTATTAAGATCATTGTGCTAAGAAATCTTTTTAAAAAATAATCACTTCATTAAGAATATTCTGGTATTCTTGAAATTCTGAAATATGGATAATGGCTTGAGCATGCCACTAAAATTATCATCTGTCCTCAATTAACACTGATATATTGCAGTAAGGAGATCTTTTAATGATCACATTACAGGGAAATTATTGCTACTCATATAATTTGTCCTTATAAACATGTATTTATCAAAGAGACAACAGACAAGTTTCCCAGGAGGCTTATTAAAATCCTTATTCTCTTGATTTTTAATTGGCAAAGAAGATAGTTTTTCCATTTTTTTCCCTTGAAAGACCAACTGGGTTTTTCATCAAGAGAAGCATCATTTAAATTCACACAATTGTTATCTACATAAATCTCCATATCTGTAGAGAAAAAGATAATATGCAGGATGAAGAACCACTCCACTGTGCTCTTTCTGTTCTATGAACTCATATTACAATCAGATATATATATTATTTATTAAGCATCTGTAGATGACAATCTGTTACTCACTATATCTAGTTGACAATGCTCTAAGAAAAATATGTACAATACTAGAAACAAATTTCATGTTTCTCTTTCAAAGTAATTTTTAAAATTTGTGTGATCTTAGATAATTAATTATAGATGACATAGTTCTAATTCTGTTACTGTCTTTCCCAATCTATCTCTGTCTTGGCCTGGGTCTCTCTCTCTGTCTCTCTGTTTCTCTCTCTCTTTATAACATACACACACACACACACACACACACACACACACACACACACACACACATCTGACAACTTTTCTGGCATCACAGATCATCAGATTATAGTCCCTACTTAAATTCTTTCCAGCATTCATTGTCAGTTCAACCCCTTTGGTTAGTCTTGCTAGGGTAACTGACATGATAACCAGGACAACATTCAAATACTAAAAATTGATTGGAGTAAGTCATTTAAAATAATAATGGACTCATAAATTCTTGTTGATCTCAAACACTTTGATGTTTCTGCACTGTGACATTACTCTCTCTTGTCCTTGCTCCCTCCTTACCTTCCAGAGTATGTGCTGACATCACTGTGCTCTCCTCCTGCCTCAGGAGTGAGTGGTCATATCCACCACTGCTACCCCAGTCTTGAAGTCAGGTGCCTGTGTAAATTATTTGGAATACTCTTTCATGAGAGATTCACCTCATCCTTCTGAGATAATAATTTTTAATAAGGCCAGAGATTTAGCTCTGTAGTTCCAGTGTGTGCCTGGCAAGCTCAAGGTCCTGAGTTTGATCCCCATGGTGGCTCACACCTGTGATCCCAGCATTTGGAAGGCAGAGATAAGAGGACTGCTATGAGTTTGAGTCTGGCCAGGGCTATGTAGTAAGTTCAGGGCTACTCTGAACTTTTAATAAAAGGGCTCACATATAATTATTGTTCAGTTTATGGGAGAATGTCTATGTTAAATTTCCTAGATTATTTCAGCAGGAGCAGGTGCTCGTGCAGCTGGTTCCTTCTTGTACCTTCCATCGCCATGCCTGTGGGGCATTTGTTTCTTTTCTGGCACAGTGGAAGGATGCAAATTCAACACACAAAATGTATTTCCCTACATTAGTAATGAATTTCTAGAGAAAAATATCAGGAAAACAACCCCAGCCACATCTTTTTTAAAAATTAGGAATCAATTTAAGCAAGAAGACAAGATTCTCTATAAGGAAAATTACAGAATTCTGAAGAAAGGAATTGAACACAGTAGAAAATTAAAATTATACCCTGAAACTCCTACTAATAAATCAATAACAAAATTAGGAAAAGCAACTCAAAATATACATAAAATTTGTTTCCTTTCTTTTTTTTTATAATCTCATTATTTTCCCCCCTTCACCCTATTTTACTTTGAGTATTTTCTATTTCATAAATGGAAAATTAGGAAAGTTTCAGGATTTTCAAAACTACCCTGAACAAGGAAAACAAAGTGACAGGGATCACAGTTCCAGCTTGAGTCTTACTATAAAAGTATAGTAGTCAAAACTTTATGACACTGGCACAGAAAAAGGCACATAGATGCAATTGGAAATGCAGAAACAAACCCATACATCTGTAATCACTGATTTTTAAGAAAGCAGCCAACTACTTTTTAAGAAAGTAGTATGTTGGAGAAAAGAAGAGCTCTTTAACAAATAGTGTCAGCATGTGTAGATATCCAAATGTACAATAATGAAATGATTAGATCACAATATTTAAGTCAGTCTCAAAGATCTACATGTAAAAAAGAAGAAAGAGGAGGAGGAGAAAAGGCAGAAGAACAAGAAAGAAACTACTTGGAAAGAACTTAGAGGAAAAATTTGAATTATTCTTTTTTTTAAATTGAAATCTTTATTGGCACATTACATATACACATCATGATTGCACTCCATAATTGGGATTTGTACCAGTGTAAGACACAACTTAATTCTCATTTTTTCCCATAGCCCTACCCATGCTACCATCCGCCTATATACATAAAATTTTTTCCTTTCTTTTTTGTTATAATCTCATTATTTTTCCACCTTCACCCTATTTTACTTTGAGTATTTTCTATTTCACAATATATAACATACAATTCTAGGTCTCACTTACATCTTTATTTTCTCATACCAGAGAAAAGATGCAATATTTACCTATCTGTGACTTATTTATTTCACTTATGAGCATATTCTCAAAGTATGTCCATAAAATCTTAGGCACAAAATTATGATTGGCTAGAATGTTAATAATATAACAAATAATATTAGTTTCAATGAATTGGAGTATATTAAAAATATCTGCATAGCCAAAGAAACAATCAAATAAAAGGATAATCCAGAAAATGGGTGAAAATTTTTACTAGCTACTATTATGATAGAAGACCAAAATGGGCCAATAAATAGAAAGGTACTTGTGTAAAAAGAGATATAAATGACAAAAGAGTACAGGGAAAGTGTTCCAATTATTTTCTCATCAGGTAAATGCAAATCAAAACAACTTTTAGATTCTATCTTACCCCAGAAAAAAAGGTGATATCACAATGAATGCTAGCAAAGAACCTTCCTATATCATGGATGGGAATGTAATCCCTAGAATCATTGCAGAAATCATATTGAGATTACTCAAAATATGCAAAAAGAGAAAAGAAAAATGAGATCTACCGGAACTCCTAGTGCTTATATTCCTGAAATAATTAAAGGTATCATATTATAGTGACACCTGCAAGTCTATGTTTGTATCAAAACAATTCACAACAGCTAAAATATAGAAGGAGGCTGGGTGTTCACAAAGAAATGGATGAGAGGGGAAAAAATGTATTTATGTACAAAAAGTGAAGTAATTTAACTTTTAGGAAAATGTGTGAAATTTTAGGCCATCCTGCTAAGAACATGCCTCAGAAAGTGAAAGTTTGTATGTTGTCTCTTATGCGAATAAAACCTAACATATAAAATTATTTTTAAAAATATGATCATAAGAAGTAGAAGATATACCTATGTATAGGAAAGAGTTTCAGTCAGAGAAGAAGTAACAGGGAGAAGTTAAAGGAGTTGTAAATTTAAAGATAGGTGATATGAGTGTACTAATTTCTCCAAACTAACAACCCTATTCTGTAATATAAAAATGCAATAATAAAATGGTATTTATTTTTTAAAAAACAAATATAATGCTAGCAGGTTTACTTTTATATTTCCTGTCTTAGTTCTAAAACATTTATGTATGGAGCCCTGGTTTCTTTTATAGGTAAAGAATATTAAAGAACATGATCTGGGTGATGGATATCTCCAGGAATTATCAAGAATTTTTGACTTGTCTGGATTTATTTTGTTTTTCTTAGCTAGTTGTAAAAAACTCTTATGTATAACTCATTAAGCACATGTCTATAAATATTTTTTGTACATATCCACCCATGGGTGAAAATTTATATATCTATATCTATATCTATATCTATATATATATATATATACACATATATACACATACACATATATACACATATACATATATACATATATATGTATGTATATATAAAGTGTAACTGGATCCTTTATTGGCTGTCATCTCTAACACATTATCACACAAATCACTGTAGCTGTCTTCCTTGCCTGTGTGTAAACACACACTCTAACTGGACTCTCACCATATCCCATCAACTTAGTTAATTGTTCTAGTTTATAAAATGTATATAAATAGTAATGATTATGAATTATGTTACTAATGTGTAAATGTGACAAGATATGACAATCACTTTACTTCTGTGATCTTCCATTAACTAACACATTATCCTGCTTACATCCTCATCACTAAGACACAACACCAAACATCCACAGCTCTAAGGAGGAAAAGTTAACTTTGACTCACATTTTCTAGACTTTCCAGTTCATAATTTGCTCGTTCCAAAGCAAGGTGGCATGGCAAAGAGGCATGGAAAAAGAGAAAATGTTCATGGCATGGTAGTGAGAAGCTGACAGAGCTCAAAGGAGGGCTGAGTAAAATAAACCCTCCTAGGCTGTATCTCCAGGGACCTACCCCCTCCAACCAGCCTCCCAATATCACATATAGCTATCCACTTGTTTGTAGATGAATCCACTAATGTGTAGCACACATCCAATATTCAGTGAGCCCCCAAACTCCAACATATGCACACATGTGGCATCGAGGTAAAACAGCTACATATAGACTATAACACTCATCCATCCAGTCTTATCATGAGAATAATGTTAGATAAAATATAACTAAAGAATTTTCAATGAAATCCCTTAATATATATGAAAATATTCAAGGTTATATAAAGCAAAATATTTAAAGTTGTCCCAAGGCAAGAGAAGCCTAGAGTCTGGTCAAATAAGTATAATATTACAACAACAACAAAAAAAGACACTACATAAGATGTAAAGAAATCTATATATACTACAACTTAAGATATGAATGTTAAAGTGTTATTCCATTAACTGCAACATATGTGCTATGTTAACATGAGATGTTAGTAATACGAGAACTTGGAACTCTGTTTTTACCTCCTCAAATATTTTTTGTAAACCTAATACTTTCTGAAAATGTAATAAAATGATTTTTAAAAAGTAATTTAATCCTGCAGACTATACTGCTTATAAATGCAGATGCCCTAACATAACATTAAGAAAATAAAGCAGTAATTAAATACTTAAATAATACCTTACATGTGACATTTTTGGACAGTAAAGATATTTTCAGTAATAAATTAGGGCAGCCAGTATTTGCTACTGTGGTGGGTTTTACATTTAATGGTCATCACAAATATAGTTAATACAATAATTAAAGAAATACTAAGTCAATATTTAAAATATGTAGAACAGTATTTTTTACATGGTAGAAAACATTTTTTTTTTCTTTTTGTTAGATTTTTTGAGACAGGGTCTCGCTTTGTAGTTCAGGCTGGCCCTGAGCTCAGCCTCCAACTCACACCACAGCAATCCTCCTGCCTCTGCCTCCCAAGTGCTGGGATTACAGGCATAAGCCACCACGCCCGATACTGTGGTATGTGGTACTGGTTGCTGCTGGGGTGAGTCTCCACACCCAGTATTGTATGTGGTTACTGGGGAATCGAACCCGGGTCCTTGCACTTGCAAGACAGGCACCGGAACCACTGAGCTAACTCCCCGGCCGGGTAGAAAACATTTTAATAAAACTCAATGGGACCTCCAAGCCTACCTTTTTGAGGAATCTCCACACTTACTTTCACAGAAGGTGTATGAGGATACACTCCTACCAACAGTGCAGAAATGTTGCTGTTTCTCCACATACTCGCCAGCATTTGCTGCTGGCTAATTCTGAAATAGCAGCCATTCTTTCTGTAGTGAGATGAAATCTTAGTGTTGTTTTCATCTGCATCTCTCGAATACCAACGGTGTTGAGCATTTCTTCATGTATTTCTTAGCTGCTGTTACTTCCTCCTCTGAAAAGTATCTGTTAAGATTGAGTCATTCATACTCAAATGGATGTACCTTGTGGACATCCTCATAACTGAAATAAATAATTCATAGATGTGTAAATATTGTATCTTTTTTCTGGTATGAGAAAATGAAGATGTAGATGAGTTCTACTATGTATAGTTGATATTGTGAAATATAAAATATTTAAAAGGAAAGAGGATGTAGGTATAAATATTGAGGGGGGAAAAGAATGTGATAGTAATAAAAAAAGAAAACAAATCTTATGTATATGGGGGTGGGAGATTGGAGGGTGGGTGAGGGGAGGAAAAAAATGAGAATTAATTCATGTCATATTCTGATACAAACTCTCAGTGTTGGTGCCATGATGATGTGTATTCTTAATGTACCAATAAAGATTTAAATTTTTAAAAACCTCAATGTAATTTCAATATGAAGCAAACTGTAGTGCTTGTCAAATTTCTATTACTGATAAAATTGCTTGCTGATAAAATTATTGCTGATAAAATTGTAATAACATGTATGTAATAGTTCTCTATGGTGTATAACAAAATTTTAAAAACTACTAAATTTTATATCACAAATATTTATTTTCCTAGTTTCTGTGAGTCAGGAGTCTGAGAGAAAGTTCAATCAATTCTGTACTAGGTGTCTCTTGGTAAAGCAATTGTTTTATCTGCTAGGCCTTAATTATTTCTGATCAGAGATACCTCACTCAAGTGCATGTACTTGATGGTAAATTCAATTTCTTTCAATACAGGAGCAAAGTATCTTATTTATTTACTTGCTTACTTACACATTTTTGGCTACCTGTGAGTCACTGTCCCTTTCAGCTTGCAGACCTCCCCATTTTTCAGCTCAGGACTCTCTCACAGGTATTCATAGGTGCAATAACTTAGTTCTTTAAAGCCAACAGATGAATCAAAAACTTCTCTAATACCTCAGATTCACTCAAAATAATTTCTTATTCTTAGTGCATTTACACAAGCTCACAGATTCTTATTTTTTCAAGATATTATAATTATTTATCTACAATCTTTTATTTGTATTCAATTTGTGCTGCATTGCTCATCAAAGATGGTTTCCTCTTGACTTCTAGATCAGTCTAGTGTTTCCATCATTAAGTATTTCTTGCCATGTTGGACCCAAAAAATGTTCTAAACTTATCTTGGCCCTTTCCATCTAGTGCAGACATGATGATTTTGTGAAGAAGCTCTTGTCCTCTTTAGCACAGAAACATATGTAGAAACCAAAATGCATACACTCACCGTGCCCTGAGGACAAAGGTAGAAAACAGGTGCATATGTATTCATGCATTCACACATATTTACATGCATCTCTTTCATTTCAGTGTGCATGTACCTTTGGGAGAATGTATAGTTTGTCAGTTACAACTTGATACAGAATGTTTCTGAGTCGTTTCTGTAACTGGAACAAATATAAACCTTGTGCTCAATATATTTTTCAATCTTAACATGCACAGATAGCACTTTCCACATTGGAAAGAAATGAAACATAGATACAAAAGCTAACTGCTGAGTTTTTATTTAGCTGAAGAGTATATAGTCTAAGTAGTCTTCATTTCTTTTTCCATACTAGATACTTGTTAATCTATTCCTTGAAACACATTTAAATTCATATTTAAATTTACTTTTATATTAGTATGTTTTCTCTATTCTTTTTGGTTTATGTATTTATTATTTTTGAGTATGTCAAATATTAACACAATTTCAAAATTCAGGCTATTAAAAGGTATGTTGATAGTATATCATTCCTTGACATTGCCGCTTTCTATCTTTTCTACATTTATGCACCCATTTTAATGAAAGTAAATAATATCATCAACTTTTGCTTCATCCTTCCTGTGACACAGCTGTTTGTACACATGTGTCTTAGTTTTTCTTGTCTTTAATAAATTATTAATATGTAGATATTCTCTCATTTTCTTTAAAAGCACTCAACATTATTTAAAATTAATCTTCTTATCTTACCTTCTATCTTCATAATTTTCTGTATATATTAGTTTGATCATATTTATATGTCCAGTCACTAAATCTGTTTCTAATATCATTCAATTCCAGAAGTTAATACAGTGAATAAATTCAAGTATTTTTGTAAACTGAAGATACATCATGAGCACACATTCCTAACAGACAAATATTTGAGACACAAAATAAACAGGATGTTTTGTGAGTTACTGTCTTCTGCATAATGGCTGTACCCTTTAGCATTCATGAAAAATGTATGAGTGCACCTTTTGCCCCACAGCACTGGCAATTGTTAATGCAAACAATTTTTATTTTTATGTATTTATGTGTGTTCATGTACGTTGACATGTATCATGGTGATAATTATGGAACTCAACAACTCACACACGTTAGGCAAGTGATATGCTATATGTCTAGCTATTCATAAAATGTTGAATGTGGAAAAAAAATGAAGAAAATTTATCCAACATCTTTTATTTTGATAGATGAACAAAGAATGGACTGCTTATAGTTGGGGTTATCTTGCATAATTTTTAATGTAAAATATTTTCCTGAAACATTGTATTGTAGGAATATAAAGTGTGAAATGACTGTGCTCAGCTTTTGCTAAAGTGGTGAAAACAGTGTGAATTATTTTTCTTGAATATTCAGAACTTTATGATTAGTAAAATTTCACTTCTTTGTGAAACCCTAATTTCCTTGAAAGAATATTGTAGCAATCTCTTTTTAAAATTCCTTAGTTATAAATCTTCCACAAAAATATTTTTTCTTAAAATAATTTTACTTATAATTTTTAAAATATTTTGATTAGAAATTATTTTATATTTTTTGAAATGGCAATTTAAATTACACTTCCTAGCACAAGAATGGACAAGAAATATCATTTTCCATTTTTATGGGAAAACAGATTGTATTTACCAAAGATTGTATTTGCCCTCTAAATTCTACAACTCTATTAATTCCAATAATACTATATGAAATTTTAATCTACTATTTTCTACCTAGATTTATAGGCTGAAACAAAGATGATGCATAATCTCCCAGCACAATTAGTGTATCCTGCTATGCAAAAAAAAGAAAATTGCCTACACATCTGATTTTCTTGCGTGAATGCATCTGCAAGTACATTACAACCTGTCCTGCACTATACATTACTATTAGTAAATGAAATATTGATGCTGTTTGGAGATGCTCATTACTATAGCTGACATTTCAGATTTATTCTATGATATGCATACAAGTCAGTTCGATAAACACACAATTCTGATTTATTTAGCTACTTGGAACCACAAAAGTATTCCTAAGAATTCTATCTTTTCCCTTAATGCAACATCTAAATATTTCATGCCCCTTTTAAATACAATCTATATGTCAATGCTGAATTTTGCATATCCTTTTATGATAGACTTTGACCTTTATGTGATAAAGGTCACAGCTCTAGTCTGATTTTGATATTTGAAAGTGAATTAATAAAAATTTCTTCAAGAAATGACCAGTGGAACAATTGCTATAATTATCCTTTTTTTAACTAACCATAATATCTTTGTTAATAATTAAAAATTTTTTAATTGAGAAAATTCCATTTTTACTGGAAATTAAGCATCTACATTTTCATCGCTTCTCATTTAAAGGAAATCTCTCTAAAGACATCATTTTACATGCTTCTAGAGATACTGATGTCCTTTCATTATTATGAAATCTTCATAATGTAACACATTATTATATTATGATATTTTGTATCAATTTACAATGTCTAGTATAATTAAGTCTTGTTTACATTTTCTCTGCATAATTTTTCATCCCTACTTTTCACTTCTTTATTTTCCACAGTTGCATGCATCTAAAATGCTAAATGATTTATGATTTTAGATTTAAAAATTTTTGTTTGCCATTGATAGCTTTGTACTGATCATTGCTTGTTTTACCACTTAAAGGTTATTAAAGCTTAATAAATATATAAAACATTATAGTGTTAATACTTTTATGGACAAATTTAATACTAGCATAAATAGAACATTTTAAATTTGCATAAACTTATATACTGAACAAAACTCACAGCTGATAAAGAAGGGGAAATGTTAGGGGATTATATAAAATATACCATTAGTAATTGAGACGTCATTATTAAAGTCCTAATGAATACTAAGGAATTGAGCATAATTCTTAGTATCTATCTTTCTGTTCATTGAATATGTTATATCACAGTTGGTAATATATCTGAAATTTTTCTGGTTTGCATAGTAGAATTGCTGGGGTCTCACCACTGGGTATGGCGGTGTCAGCCGGGCAGAGCAATGGGGTGACCGAGCTGAGGGAATTAGGATGAGAAATAAGTAAAGACAGGACAGCGGGACTTAGAAGGGTTCATCAGTGAATACCGAATGAACTCCACGTTTATTTAACAGCCTTCTTTTATACATTTCTTTAGTACTATTCTTGAGCCGCCCTTGAACTGACTAGCTTTGTTCACGTGTACAGAAAAGAAAAAAAGTTAATGAAAGAACTGATGGGAGGGGTGCACTGACAATATAATTAAATCTGGTATCAGGGTGTGTAAAGGTTCTTAGTTTAACCTGGAATAAGGGTGTGTCAAGGTTCATAGTTTAATCTGAAATAAGGGTGTATCTGGAATGAGAGTGTGTCAAAGTTCCTAGTTTAACCTGAAAAGGACAGTAATTATCCTTGAGGAAAGTAGACAATGTCAGGCTCTGATCCAGAAATCAGGCCAATTTTTTCTCTACTGTATGGGCAGCCATGACACTGTAGGAAACAGCTCCCAACATAGAATATAATTAGTTATTATGTTTTTGACGTGTAATGTCCCCTGAAGGCCTCTGTGTTGCAGTCTTGAACTCTAGTTCAGCAGTGCTTGGGAGGACTGAGCAGGAGTTTTGGGAGGTGACGATTGTGACAGCTCTAATTTCCTCATCACTTCAATCCACTGGTTGATTTATAATTTGAAAACAAGCATGGGAATTTATGGAAATTTGAGAGGAGTGGCTTAGCAGCAAGGAGTGCTCATGGGAGCATATTCACAGAGGAGTATATTTTTCCACCCACTTCCTCTCTGTGTCTCCATCCTCTCTTTTCCTCTTCTCCCCACCATGATGTAAGCAGCTTTGACACACCATGCTCATTGGCCAGAATAAACTGATTCACCTTCGGTCTAGAAATAAAGGGGTCAATAGGCCATGGGCAATAACCTTTAAAACTGTGAGGCAAAGTAAAATTTTCCTCCCTTAAATTCTTGGTTTTATGTATTTGGTCACAACCACAGAATGCTAACATTCAGAATGGTTAACATATTAGTTTAGTGAGCTTTGTAGCTTTACTAAAAGTTTTGTTGTTTATTTAAAATTTTATAAAATGCATTCAAATTGTATTACTCAGAACAGGCATCCTCTACCCCAGCCATAGATCAGTACTAATCTATGTCCTATTAGCAAATGGGCACACAGCAGGAAATAAGCCCTGGGTGGTGAGCAAAGCTCCCTCTGTTTTCATAGCATCCTGTCTCCTGTCAACACCATCTCCTGTCTGATAGACAATGGCATTAGATCATCAAAGGAATGCTACAGTTAACTGGTCACTCAAAGGATGCCAGCTACTAGGTACTCTTATGAGAAAGAAACTCTGAAACTATTGCCCTCAGGACACACTTTGGAAACCTGTCTTCCATGAAACTTCTTGGTGCCCATCCAACTTCTGCACAACTCCTTGATTCCCAAAATAATAGGGCTGTTGCTTTAGGAGATGCTAAAGAACTCTGTGAAAATGAAATGTTATAATGTTCCAACAATACTAAAATAATAACAAAAGTAAAGGAGAAAATAACTGAGTCCTTATCCCCTAATGGAAGCTACTAAAGTAGAAACAAGTGTGTCATCCAACACTGGCAGAAAGGATTTTGAATAAGAAAGACTATGTTATTGAACTCTCCATCAATTTTTCTGTTTTACTGAAAGGGTTGTTTCCTTAAGTTATATGTATATAAAGCATTAGAATTTAATATTTAAAATAGAATTGCAAACTTGTGAAATAGGTAAATTGGGTTTTTTGTTTTGTTTTGTTTTAGTTTTTTTAAGACAGGGTCTCACTTTGTAGTTCAGGCTGGTACTGAACTCAGCCTTGAACTCAACAATCCTCCTGCTTCTGACTCCCGGGTGTGGGGATTACAGGCGTGAGCCACCATGTCTGGCATTGTTGCATGTGGTTACTGGGGAATGAATATCGTAAGAAAATATTAGAGAAGAATAATAAATGCATTAAGCACTATACTCTTTAAAAAATGATCCAATTGTTATTCTGACTACACAACATAGACAAAAATAGATGCTCTCTTATAAAGAAGATACAAAGAGATAATAGCATGAAACTTTTTTTGATTTATGAAAATAAATTAGCAGCATAAGTGAGCCAAATTAGCATACCATATATCCATACACTTTTGGCTGACTTATTTTGTCTTTGTCGGTCCTTGCACCTGAACAACTGGAACCTAACTTGAGGAATTCATATCAATTCTAATAGTATACTGTCTGAAATAACTAACAATGTAACCGAAATATAACACACACACACACACACACACACACACACACATATATGGTAATTTTACTTTATGTACTATTCCAGAGAATTATAAAATGTATGATTTTTTTATAAAATACTAATCAGAGAAAATATTAGATTTTTTTGTTTTGTTTTCTAATCCCATAAGATTAGTGTGTATTGCTCCACAAAGTAAACATCCAATAGTTTGATGTCAGGGATTTGAATGAAAGTCATGATTGTACTAGAAAGGTATATTGACTATAAAATAAATAACACCTTACTTAGTAGAATCTTGGCTAATTTAAAGATATGTCCAAAATGTCAATAATTTATACAGTAACTGTTCTCTCAGCCCAAAGAAGTAATTGTACTTTTTAAATAAATTTTAAAAATTCAAAATTAATATTATGAAATTCACAGTATTTATCACCCAACTGAAATAGACTACATATGTAAAAAGCAGTAAAATATATTCTGTAAATCAAAGGAATAAATAATCAATATACAGAGATTTTAAGAGTATAATAATAAAAAAATTAAGCAAGGACTTTACAGCAAATCAGGCATAATCTTGCTTATATACATAATTGAAAAGACAGACTCATAAAATAAAGACTAGAATTACAATGCCAACTACAAGAAGCTAGGGAATGCATAAAGAAACTGGTCAAGGAATAGAAACCCTCAGTTATAAGATTATTAATTGCTAGAGATGAGATGTTATTAAGCTAATGATGATGCATTATACACTGACAAATTGCCAAGATTATATAACTCAAATATTAATCCATAACATTTTTAACAATGTGATGTAGTAGATATGTTAAATTTTTTGTTCATGGAAATCATTACATAATATCTAAGTATACCAAAACATCTTGTTATACTCTCTGAATTTTTGTAGTTTTTAGTTCTCAACCTTATCATAACAAACCTAAGAAAAAATTCAAGAAAGTCAAAGAAAAAAAATTGGCAGAAATACTAGAAGTATTCTTATAAACTCACTGATGAATATGAACAGTAGAAGAGAAATAGAAGATAAAAATTAGCATTGCATGGAAATTTTAGCAAAAACAATCTATGAATCAGATGAATAGCAGATATAAAACTTCAGTGAGAATAGATGAGTAACTGAGAGTTCATCATAAAAATGACCTCAAAATTAAAAACACACAAAGAGAATAGATAAATAATAAAAACAGCCTAGTATACAGTATAAGGCAAAGCAAAGATAGCAAAGATTTCTCTAGTAAGTCTCAGAAATAGAAAAGTAGGGATGAAGTTAAGGAACAAACATCAAAAGATAATCATAAACAACATTAAATTCAAGTAATAGTAATATTCAAATAATATTAAATAAATGAACATGGAATTATGAGAAGCTGCATGATCTCAAATATAAAACTAAAAATAAAACTAAGGGAACTACACTAGGGCATATGATAATCAAGTTGATGAAAAACACAGAAAAGTAAAAAACATTCGAAGGGCTTAGGGAAAAAGAATATAAACAGAAGAATAAAATAAAGATAAATATAGATTTATTAAATAAATCATAAGCCAGAAAAAAGTTATTTTAGTAATTTTAAGGAAAGACAAAATTATCATTATGATTCTTTATCCTGTGAAATACATTTAGAAAAAGACATAGTGGCTGTTTTGTCATTAAGACATAGAAATCAGATATGATATAAAAGCAAACTCTTCTTGGACATTTAAGCACCAGCCGCACAGGATTATCATCCTCAGGAAAGTGGAACTGAATGAGATGAGATCTAGAATTGTTCTACCTAATTGCTCAGAAACAATTGTCAGTTCACAGCACAGAAGGAGTAAGACAAAGTCTAGTGATCCAGTGAATCAAGGAGACACACTGAGGTAGAAGGGATTGACGTTAGCATTCACAGGGCATGGAAACAGGAAATGGAGCTAGGGAGACTGCAACAGTGAGCAAAAGTGTGAACACAGAGGTTTGTATAACAGCAGTAACACTGGAGATTAATTAAAAATAATTACCAAAGAAAAGATAGGTACTGAATAACTGCATGTGAATAATAGCAGCAAAGAAAAGGTAAAGGACAGCATATAAAACTTGTCTGCTGAACAGATAATTTCATAAAAACCCAACAGAAGAAGCAGTTTTATTCACAGTTGTGTTTTACATCTCTTAAAAACTACAGAAAAACTCATGATCAAATAGGCTCTCAAGAAAATTCCACAAAATGTCTTGAGGTAAAATAAGTTTTACCTAATAAACATTTTCACTTTATGACAACACAAGCATTAACCTAATATTAAACTGGAAAAATCAATCTTTGTTATTTTTAAATATATATGCAATATAAATATGTATTGTAATACATCAGGACCAAGGAGATATTATTCCCAAGTTCATAGTGTAGCCTAATATTTTATCACACTGTGCATGAAAAGCATACTTGTGTTGAGGACCAGAGGGGAGTGAAGGCTTTTTTGGGCTCTCTGAGCACATAGGAGAAAGGCTACACTTGAGGGTGACTTCAAGTCAGGGAAAAGTTAAGACAGCTGAGGTTAAAATGCTTAGAGGAGAATGTAACAATGGGTCCTGGAAGTCAGACAAAGCTAGTGTTAATTTGCTAGTTCCTGAGTTTGGTGAATAAAATTGAAGCAAGCCAAAGTTTCAGGCTCCTCTGTCTGCTAGAGGAACTAGATCCGGCTGCATTCATGTTGAGTTGGCTCCACCTCTCTTTATTATTCATCCTCCTTTGCCCTGGCCAGGGAGCAACAAAGTAGTGGCTTTGGTCCCTGAGCAAAGCCCACTGAGTGAGCCAACTACAGGTTGTGCTCCAGGGTAGGGCTTGGGACCCCAATTGTCTACACATTTGAACACTGGGTTAAATTAGCAAGGACTTGGAAACAGGCTGTAAACTGTCAGAACTCACTGGTGCACCAGTGCTGTGGTCTCTACAGGGTTGGTCACCACTCCCCAGGTGGGGATTCCAGCTCAGGTGAGGGAATTCATTCCCTCAGGCCCTCTCCATTGTTCTTTCACTTTCTTCAATATTTGCCCCCAATTTTTTCAATCTAGATTCCTGTGCTCTCTCATTTTTCCCCCTAAACTACTATTTTCTTGCTTAGAAACAACTTATAGGGAGGTAGTGTTCTCCAGCCTTTTCCATTCTTCCATCTTCCCAGAATTCAACCCACCCAAATTTAAATATATAATTCAAAATTGGGCATCTGAAATGAACATTTTTCTGAGTAAGAAGTAAAGGCACCTAAAAAACATATGAAGAAATGTTCAACATCACTAGTAATTTGAGAGATGCAGATGAAAACAACACTGAGATATCATTTCACTGCACAAAGAATGGCTGCTACCTCATAATTAGCCAGCAACGAATGTTGTTGAGGCTGCAGAGAACAGGAACACTTCTCCACATTTGGTGGGGGTGTAGACTTGAACAGCCACTGTGGAAATCAGTATGGAGGTTCCTCAAAAAACTAGGATTAGAGTCATATTTGATCCTGCTCTTCCTCTGCTAGGTATATATAAAATAGACTTAAAAGATTTATGTCATAGAGACATATGTGCACCAATGTTTATAACAGCTCAGTTTGTGATAGCTAAATTTTGGAAAAAACCAAAATGTCCATCAACTGGAAACTGGATAAAGAAGATGTGGTTCTTTTATAAAATGGAGTATTATTCTGCCATTAAAAATGATAAGATTGAGTCATTCGACTCAAATGGATATACCTTGAGGACATCATCATAAATGAAATAAATAGGTCACAGATGTGTAAATAGTCTTTTCTCTGGTATGAGAAAATGAAGATATAAATGCGTCTAGAATGTATTGTAGATGTTGTAAAATAAAAAATACTCAAACTTAAATGGAATGTAAGGGTGAATAACAAGGAATAAAATAATGAGATTAAAATTTTAAAAAAGGGAAAAAAGCTTACATATATAAGGGGATGGGGGCTGTAGGGTGGGTATGGTCATGGGAAAAATAAGAATTAAGTTGTGTGATACACTGGTACAAATTTTCATTATTTAGTGCACTCATGGTGTGTATATATAATGTGCCTATAATGATTTTAAATTTTTTTAAAAATGACTTTGAGATAGTAGCCCTACTTTTCCAACACTCATCACAAACTTATAACATTAAAAATCAACTACTCACTTTGGTATTTGAAATTTCCTTTATGAAATCAAATTAGAAGCAAACTCACTTATCTTAATGAAAATCTTTGAATTTGATTATTATTAGAAAAAAAAAAAAAGACCAACTACCTGAAACTAGATATTTTAATCACTACTCTTTTCAAGCAGGGAGTCCAGAGCTGCTCCTTTCAGACAAAATCTTTATACTCCTGCACCACTAAGCCTGCCACAGTTGAGGTCTTGCTTATTCATGAGATTCCGTTACGCCGTCTTGTCTATTACTCTTACATATGGCTTTTCTTTAAATTTTTCAGTAATCATCTTCTCTATGGCCTGAATTTTTTAGGTCATTTTCCTTTTTGATGAAATTGCAAACCTTTTGCATCTGGCATACATCCTTTCTTATTACTGTAAATCTGGCTAAATGCAGTCAGCTTTATGCAGGCCATAAGCAGAAGGGTGAGGTATTTTGAACTTTCTTGACCATGTTGATGACTCAATTGCTCATTATCTCAGTTTCCCAAAACATCCTCTAGTATCCTTAACCATTACTAAACACTTTTTGCAAACAAGACCCAAAGTTGCTTGAATATTATGTCAAGTATAATTACAGCAACAACCACATTT
>PVIR01012576.1:0-44351 GCA_004026965.1 Petromus typicus
GAGCTGAGCTCAGGGCCAGCCTGAACCACAAAGCGAGACCCTGTCTCCAAAAAAATATATATTATATATGCTGTCCAATAACGTTTAAAATAAAATATAGCAGCCACTGGGCTGGAGATTTAGCTCTGTGGTTCCCATGTCTGCCTGGCAAGCACAAGGTCCTGCGTTCTATCCTTGGTACCACATACCACAGTGCTGGACATGGTGACTCAAGCCTGTAATGCCAGCCCTCAGGAGGTAGAGGCAGGAGGATCGCTGTGAATTTGAAGTTGGCCTGGGCTACATAGTGAGCTGGGGACCAGCATGAACTACAAAGTGAGAACCTTCCAAAAAAAAAAGCAGCCACTAGTAAATCATCACATTGGCTGGGTTCAGGCAATATGGATCCCTCACATGTCAGAAAAAGTAAGGATGGAAATTATTATAAACTCTAGGATATCTTATGATGTAGCATCATCAATAATCATGATTACAAGACAGATGCAATCCAGATATGATCATTAGTACATCAATAAAACATCTGCTCCTAAGTTTCCTTACATGCCCATTCCTGGCATCTTAGCAGCTCCATGAATTCTTCATGTTACATTGACTGCACAGTCAGAATTGCTGAGAGCTGTATTTTAAATGTCCATTTTTGGCGTGTGAATAAAGGGGCTTCTCCAGGTCATTGCAGGGAGCCAATGAAGCTAAAGTACTACTAAGATGTCACAGAACCATGACTCTGCTCAACTACAGAAATCAATGGAAATGCCTCGTATGCTTGACTGTGAAACCGAGACCCACAGAGCCACCGCTCTGTCCACCTCTGCAGTAAATATCATGGAGAACAGAAAGAATATAGTAAAGGAACTACTAGGCAGAAATAAGATAAAAACTAAATGCATAAAATAATCACAGACTTAAGAATAACTGCAACAAATAATTGTTCAATTGCTTCCTGCAATTCAGAAGTGTCTGTATAACCCTTGAGAGAACATGTGCATCCATGTGATAGGAGACATTTTTACATATCAAAAAGTTTCACAGGTAACATCACTTCTGAAGAATTTGTTTATATCTTAAAATGTATTTAACTTTCAATGGACCAGTTTTATTATCACCTGAGGAACTGTTGAAAGCAAATAGTCCTTAGACATGAGCCCGGTACAAAGCAGGCACAATAAAGTTTTCTGACCTTTTGCCACAGCTCTTATGTCTGTATCATATGTGGTCAGCATGTGTCATAGACCATACTTTTTGTTTTATCTTTATTGGTACATTACATATACGTATCATGATTGCACTCCATAATGGGGATTTGTACCAGTATAAGACACAACTTAATTCTCATTTTTTCCCATAGCCCTACCCACCCTACTGCCTCCCCACATACATAAAATTTGTTTCCTTACTTTTTTGTTATAATTTCATTATTTTCCCCCTTCAACCTATTTTACTTTGAGCATTTTCTATTTCACAATATATAACATATAATTCTAGGACTCATTTACATCTTTATTTTCTCATACCAGAGAAAAGATGCGATATGTACCTATCTGTGACCTATTTATTTCACTTATGAGGATATCCTCAAGGTATGTCCATTTAAGTAGAAATGATTCAAACTTATCATTTTTATGGCAAAGTAATACTCCATTCTGTAGAAGAACCACAGCTTTTTTATCCAGTCTCCAGTTGATGGACATTTGGGTTGTTTCCAAGATATAGCAAACACAAACTGAGCTGCTATAAACATGGGTGCACATATGTCACTATGATATGAGTCTTTTAATTCTTGTGTGTATATACCTAGCAGGGCAATGGCCAGGTCAAATGGGAACTCCAATCTTAGCTTTCTGAGGAATCTCCAAACTGATCTCCACAGGGGGTGTACGAGTCTACAGTCCCACCAAGAGTGGAGAAGGGTTCCTTCTTCTCCACAGCCTTGCCAACATTTGTCGTTGGCTGAATCTGAAATAGCAGCCATTCTATGTGAAGTGAGATGAAATCTCAGTATTGTTTTCATCTGCATCTCTCAAATGACTAATGATGTTGAGCATTTCTTCATATGCTTCTTAGCTGCTCTTACCTCTTCCTCTGAAAAATATCTGTTCATTTCAGATGCCCATTTTTGAACTGGGTCTTTAAATTTGGGTGGGCTGATTTTTTTTGAGCTCTTTATATATCATAGACCATACTTTAAATCATTCCCTTTTGCATTAAAAGAGGCAAACTGTGTGATTTTGTTTTGTTTGTTTTTATATTGAGGCAACAAAGGTCAGGTGGTGTATTTTTCCCCAGCTATTATATTCATCAGACATTATAAAATAATACAGAGAACATTTATCTTTTGATGAATGCTGTGCTTATGTACACAACATACTCAAAGAATGGGCTGAAAATACAAAAGGCTACATGTACTCTTATTTAAGGACTCAGTGCTATTCTTATAACTATGTCATTCACTAAATCAACTGATCGCCAAGTGAGCAATTGTATATAGTATATATGTAACAAGACTCAGAGCAAAGAAATGGTCAAAGGAAATTCCAACTTCATGTCTTTGCCTTTATTTGTATAACTCTGACATGCAGTTCTGTAATGTACAAAAGAACATAAAACTACCATATAATCAACAAAACTTACAGTACTAGATAAATAAGATGTACCGTAACAACAACAACAACAACAAAAAATACTGCCTCTATCAATAAGATCTGTGGAACTGTACAAAAAGAAAGGACAGATGGTAAGTCCCAAGAGTCGCTAAACGAATAGGTCCTTTAAGGAGGAATATCTGAACTCTTAATTCTTATCAATATGGCTGCTCACCCAGCCCTATCCTAGGCTCTTCCACTAACTAGCTGTCTTACTCACAAGCTAACTAAACAACTTTTTTACACTAAGCCACTGTTGCTCCTGATGGTCATTTTGGTGGAGTGTATGGTGCTAGTAAAAAAGCAATCTTTAAGTATGCCGTATAATATAGACCAAAGACTGGTCTTGCATCTTCCAGTTTCTGCAATTTAAACACTGTGTTAGTATCTCTGCATTCCAGATTCCAACGTGGTTTGGGTTCATTCACTGCCGGGGAGCCCCCTAGAGGCCACAGCAACTCCTATAGCAGGAAAACCAGTTACCTTCCAAGACTGATGGGGCTTAACCTCCCAGCCTAACCTGGAATCAGCTCTCCATCTTCACAGCCCTCACTTGACTAGATTTGTGTCCTTATGAAGAAAGGACAGAGTTACATGAATTGTAGAATGATGAAAAATAGAAGCATGGAATTTCTTTTCTGAATCAAAACACCAAAAACAAGCCATCAATGTATGAATCCCTGGCCAACACCTATTGTCTAACTGAAGCATCCAGGAAAGCCATAAACTTACTGCCTAACTTTTGGGAAGACTTTCTCCTGGTTCCCAGTGAGGTTTCCTCCTTCACTGATCCTGAAGTTGTTGTGAATTTCCAAAGCTCTTAACAGTTTGCAAGCAATTTAATGTTTAAACATACACTTTCTTACATTATTCCCTAGTGTTATAATGTTTCTTCACTGCCATCTCATCTGTCTATCCAGCAGCCTCTCCAGCCAGCTCTTCTCTTGAGAATAATGGCCCCTTCCCCACTCCAACCAAGTGACAGTCCCCACACACACACACCCTCCCTCCTTCTCCAAAGTTCCCTTTTTCCCAGTGGTCAGGGGACTCCAGTGACATACTCTGAATCAGCCAGAGGCAGGACTTTCTAAGTGGAGTTAATAGAAAGTCTTTCCTTGGTCATTCATGGATGTTGAAGGCCAGCAGCCATGGTTGGGTGAAGCACAGTCCCCCAAAGATGCCCGTGTCCTCATCTCAAAAGCCTGTGGAGGCCTCCTACCTAACGAAGGAGTCCCATTAAATTAAGCACTTGGAAATGGAAACGTTGTCCTGGGCATCTGGGTGGGCACTGAATGTAACCATGTCTATACTTAGAAGAAGGAGGAGAGATTTGAGACATATAAAACAATTGACCATGGAGGCAGACGTGGGAGCAACAGAGCCACAAGCAAAGGGATGACGGAAGCTACAAGAGCTGGAACTACTCTCTTCTGGAGACTTGAGGGGTGCACAGCTCTGTTACACCTGGATTTCAGTCCCGCGGAACTCATTCTGACCTCCAGAAATATGAAAGAATAATTTATTTTTCTTCAGCCACTAAATTTATGGTACATTGTTCCAGCAGCCATGGGAGACTCATACCATAGCTGAAAGGCATATGGGGTCTGGCTCCAGCCTCAGGGACACCAGCCAGAGAGTGACAGCTCTTATGGAGAGCACCAGGAAAGGAGAAAGACACTGGCTCAAAAAGAGACCCATATATAGGCTCTTCTACTTCAGGTGAGACCAGGACCAGAACAGCAGGAGAGATGTAAGAGCTTGTGAGATTCCTAAGATATTTGAAGGGATGGCTAAAGTTATTTTCTGAATTTGATGTGGGGGAAAAGAGAACTGGCAATATACAGAGTCACAGCTGTTCTTACCTTGGTCATTAACTCTCCATTAGGACTTTTGTCATTTGAAGATATCAGTCCTCAGTGTAAATTTAACAACAATTATCCTATTATGTATTCTGTGGAAGCTCACTGAAGAATCGACCACTTCCTTCTGCATGACATCCACATGTATTTATCTCCTTCCCTTGAATATTCCCTATTAGAAACTTTCTTACACGGACATTTCAGAATGAAGCACCATACAGAACTTTTTTCAAGTTTAGAGTTCAATGACTAGAACAGACCAAGCAACCAGAGACTGTTAGATACTAAATTAGATTTCTCATATGTACAAGTACTGATTCAGATCTGACTACAAATTTGAAAGGCCATTTTTAATAAAATATCAACCAGGGGACTGTTAGATACTAAATTAAATTTCTCGTATTTACAAGTACTGATTCAGATCTGACTACAAATTTAAAAGGTCATTTTTAATAAAATATCCTAAACAAGGGCTTAAAGTTCACTGCTTTTAGGTTAAAAGATTTCAAAAAAGACTAGATTCATCAGTCCTGAGTATAGTCATCTCAAAAATGTAAGTCCACCGCAGCTCTCTTCCATTTGGTTCTGTCTTGATATAGATTACTTCTTTCACGTAATTTCTTAATTTGGGGGGTTCTTGCTTCTATTTTGTTCATCCAAATAATTCAGTAAATGCTGAGGTCCCAGAGCAGAGGTCACTCTGATGCTAGGCAAGTCAATGGCCATTGAAGCACAGTCTTTGCTGGCCTGCTTCCTATTTTGTTCTACAGTTCATTTCTAGCTTTACAAATCGGGCTACACCCACACATATATATTATCTCTGTTTCTAGTTATTTTTTAAATAGCCATGCATCAAAACAATTCAACACTCCCGATGCACGTTGTCATGGCATTCCTATGTGGTAGGGTAAATTAAAATGCTGTTCTCATTTCACATGGATAAATGGAAACCAAGTTCAAATGACCACCCAGAACAAACTGAAGTACAATTTTGAAAATACATGTCATACCATTCATCTGACATCAAATATTGTTCAGACTTGGGTCTGGCTCCCATGACTCTGCTTCGTAAGCAGCACATTTGAACATATCAATCTACAGTGACAGCAGCAGGACATTGAACAACACTGTTACACAATAGCAATGTGCACACAAATTTTAAAGACAACATAGAAAAGAAAGAATATATCTATAGTGCTCAGAGGGAGAGAATAATAACTCAAGTACAAGAAAATAGAAGTAGGCAAGTAGACTACCATCTCAATTTTAGTAAAAAAACAACTAGCAATAAAATAAAGCAATGCTTTACAAAATTTATCTTGAGTGGTAATCATTCTGTTCTGACAGCACCCTCAGAAACATTGCTGTGCTTTAACATGGATAAAATCAAACTTCCAAGAATCCTATAGTATGTCCTAAGTTCCCTAACTGATGAATATAACAGTCCAGCCCAAGTCTTTCAATTCCAAGTGCAGATCTCTCTCCACCATATGAGAAGACCTTGGAAATCTAACAGACTTTCAATAAAAGCATCAGGATTATGTCAGAGAGTAAAAACAGAAGTTTTCTTTACATGCCTCACATCCAGTATAGATTATCAGAAAAAGTTTGGGGACCAATTCTCCTTAGCAAACAGTTACACAAGAGCTCTTGTTATATCACTCATCTTTTTAGTTTGAAGGTATAAAAAAGAAATGATAAATGGATCTTAAAAAAAAAACTCCTGTGTATCCATCACTGCTTAAAATGTGTTTCTTGTACTCAGAAGTTCTAATGTGCTTCCACTGCAAGGCAGTACTGAAGAAATTATATTCTTTTGTATAAATATGCTGGAAATTAGTGAAACATAAAGAATTGAGATGTCGCATTCATAGCCTAGTATGTGTGTTCTTGAGGGATCTAACTGTGAGTGCCTCTGTCGGCATGATAGAAAAGGCCACGGACTTGAGTTCTACACTTTGTCCAATGGTCCATTCTATCAACTACCACTCAATAATGAACGTAAGGCATGGGCCCTGTATATATCAAGAGAAATATTTTCTGAGTCTATTCTTTTATACTATCACTCTTGAACAGGTACTGTTGTTCCAAGAAATGTGCTAAAATCTCTGATCATATAAATGTAAGACACAGACAACCTTTGCCTCCAATAGCTCCAAATACAATAAATAAGCCAAAACCCCCCCAAAATTGCCATCCATTGTTAAGTTGTGTTGTAATAGGCCATGACCCATAAGAGGATTTTTATAAGCATTGCTGATATCTTCTTTTTCTTCAGATGTACACACACACTTCCCACGGACACTCACCGCGGCACATTTACTGTACTCCTAGGAAGTTAGAAAGAGCAGTTTCAGGGGGAGAGCACGGTAAATCTGGAGGACAGAGTTCCAAGTGCAGTCCGCAAGCACTAGTTGGCAGCTTTGTGAGTTGGCCGAGGCATCATGCTAGGGAAACATATGTCTGGCCACACTCCCAGACTGCATTTCCCTGACTCCAGCCTCTTGTTCAGAGTAGAATGCAACTGTGGGGAAATCCACTCTGAGGACTGCTGGTCCGGAGCGTGTCCTACGAGCCCCGCGTGTGGCATCCAGCACGAGGACCTCTTGCACAGCTTGCCTGCGGAGACCCTTTCCTGCAGGGTGGCATCCCCTGCATTCCACTTTCCAGGCCCACACTCTCCTGTCATCTTCTTCCCCTTCCTTCAGTGACCATTTCCTTCTAACTGAGATGAGATTCAGCAAATGGGGAAGTCCCAGGTTCCCGTCGCTGTAAGTATATGGCACTTGCCGGTTCATGAAGCATATGAGCATTCATCCATAGGAATGTCAGGGAGGATAATGCCCATTTTACAGAAGTAGAAACTGAGGTTATGAGCCCAGCCCATGTTTATACAGTGAGTAAACAGCACAGCCCGTGGGGAAAACTTCATATTTCGTTTGCAAACTGGGTGTTCTTTGCGCTATTAGCCAATCGAAAGAATAACTCTTTCTTTGATGTAGAACTAACAGAAACAAATGTTGGCTGGGAAGCAGTTAGAATAAAGTCTCTATTTCTGCTTAAATCTTTCTGACTTTAGAAAAGATTCCTTTTCTTTTTTTTTTTTTTTCTTTTTTTTATTTCCATCCACATCAGAACCAGCTCACTCAGGCCACATCTGAAAAACAAAGTCTATTTCCCTCATGTCCATCTGCCCAAAAACCAGCATCCAGGAGGAAACATTCTGCTACTCTGCATCAGTCAAATCAGCATACTTCTCTGACACGGCTGGCAAATTCTGTTTAGTTGGTTCTCATTTGCTGCTCTCGAAATGGAACCGTGACCCTGAGCCTTCCCCAGTGACTTTCACCCGTCACTGGGACCTCACCTCTCCCCTCTGGCTTCTGCCATCACCTCCCCGGGTCCTCAGCAGGGTTCATCCCCATTGGCCTCATCCTTGTTCTGGAAGCATCTTCTGTGCTCCTCCCTCACTTCTCTGTCTCCCTGCGATCTTTCCTGCTCTCATAGAAAACCTCCTTCTCCCCCCACTGTGCCCGGGTCCCCAACCCGGTCCTCCTGGCCTCAGTCTCCACACTGCCTCTTCACAGGGCTCTACACCCGCTGCCCAATCCCCTGCGCATTGCTGCCTTCCCCGCGTCCTCCCACTCCCTGACCAGGGAGTCCCCCTCTCTACCACCTCTCTGCACCACTGAACTTCGTCCTTTGTTGTCCTTCTCCTGCACGTGTTCGTCTCTGTGGCTGATTCTTGCCCCTCACCCTGGCTTAGCTGTAAGCTCCACGAGCACAGAAATCGGGTCTGGTTTTGCTTGGTTTAGTCAGCTTTCCACCACAACGAACACCTGAGACAATCAACTTCTCAGGAGCCAAGGCTCATCCGGGCTCACAGTTCTGAAGTTCCGTGGTCAGCTGGCACCACTGCTTTGGGCCCGAAGAGAGTGTATGGTGAAGCCCAGCAGCTCACCTCGTGGCCAGAACAAAAAAAGGAGAAAAAGGACAGAGCCAGGGCCAAGGCCCCACTATCTGCTACAAGGCTGTGACTCCAGGGACCTAAAGATTTTCCACCTAACTCAACCTTTTAAAATTTCCACCACTCTCAGTTGCACCATACTGGGAACTAAACTTCTAACATGTGGATTTGTGGGAACACTTAAGATCCAAACTGTAGATCGGTGTACCTTCCAGGATGTGGCACAGGTTTTGTATTATCCCAAGTACACAGTGCATGTTTGTGTGGATGGCTCCGTGTGTGCAGGCTGGTGTACACACGGGACTTTTTATTCAAGCTTTACACAAGCTTGATGAAACTGGCTCAGGGAGGAGCCAGCGGAAGCTTCTCTTTCCTGCTGCCCCGCCCCCAGCCAGCCCACCCCTGGCCTTGGTGAACTCCCTCCACATGACAGCAGATTCCACTGAGCCAGTGAATATAGGTCTTGAAGCCAAAAGACGTTCCAGCAAACAGTTTGGAAATACTAGATTTTTCATTCTGGGCCACAAGGGTAGTGATCTAACACCTCCCAGGCTATAATTATTTATCATTTCCAGGGTGGGAGGATGGGTGCCAGGGGTGCCAGGTACTTCTGCAGCCAATTCACTGACTGGCAGTTGATTTTACTAACTGACAGCTCCTTGATTGTTGTTTCCTTTATCCCTTCAGCGTGATCCGGAGCACCTTGGAGTCTGCAGACATGTCGCATGTTCGTCCAGGGCTGCCATGCTTGGGGTGTAGTTTGCTGAGGGGTGATGGAACCTCTAAGACCCTCATGGGAGGTCCTGAGGTTGCTTGGGACCCTTCCATTAGGAAGAATAAAGGTAGTTCTCAGGGACATGAATTAGTCCTCAAAAGAGCATGTTGCTATAACAGGCTGACTCTGACCCTGAACCGTGACCTGGCTTCCTGTCTTACAAAATGACCCCCCATTCCTATACATGCCATTCCATGAAGTCATCCCACTAGCGGGCCCTCACCAGGGGTATCCAACCAATGGGCCACCTGATCTTAGACTTTTAGTCTACAAAATTGCAAGCTAAATAAACCTCTTTTTCTTTATAAAGTTATCCAGGTTTGTTAATTGAATGGACAAATGCAAGATCTTCCCCCTCTTCAGTATGCCCCTGACTCTGGTGCCCCTCTGCCACTATGTGCCTCAAACTATTTTTAAACTAGATTGTAATTTTCTGGTTTGCTTTCATGGCAAATATTCTCTCTGTATGCTCATAAGACATGACATCCATTACATCTCATAAATTTCTCACCATGGCCCACCCAAGAGAGCCTTCCTCTCCAGCTTCACTGCCCATAGCGGACCCTCTCGCGGCATCCTGCAGGTGGACTGAGGTAGCGTTTCCCTCTCTACTGCTCTCACAGATGATCCTCCTCTGGGCTCTTTTTTCATGCCTCCTTCACCCTAAAAACTTCTGAGCTATTTTCCCCTCACTTTATCAGTTCACTCCAACAAATATTTTTTTGAAACCTTTGTTCAAATTTTATGACACTCCCACTGGACCTTCAAGGGATTTTCCTCTCCAAATTCCTATAGCACTTATGTTCTGCATTTCGTGCTTCAGAGTCAGATGTTCTCATTCCTGACTTGATTGTAAACCCCTAATTCTCTGTGGTAACCCATAAATCATTGAGAATTAGACAGCATAATAGGTCTTTAAAATCACTTTTAAATAATGTCATGGTTTAAATCTAGAATGCTGCCCCAAAGTCTCTTGTTTGGAAGTAAAGTTTTTGGAAGGTGATTGGCTCATGGCGGTGTTATTCGCATCCAATGATTGGCCCATTCATGAGTTCACATAAAACTGTACTCATTGGAGGCAGGGCCTTGTGAAAAGAGGCTGGTCATTGAGGACACACCCTGGAAGACTGTATAGAGGTATCCTGACAAACAATTTATTCCATGGTCTGGTGAAGAACTGAATCCAATCTTCTCATAAGACTCACTGTAGATAAGGTTAATTTATTCTGAACCATATGTATGGAGGACAGGAGATTGCGTGGGGAAGGTTATTCCTCGGAGAGTGTCCTCCTTCATAAGGACATTGGGGAGATCTCCGCCATACTTTCCCTGTACTTTCTTTGTAGCTATGCTGAATTGAATAGTACTATTCCATACTCTATGTGCTAAACAGCACACAAAAAGCTTCACAGAAAGTGTGCACAGGTCTGTCTAGAACTGCAGGCTCAGCTAGAGAAAGCTACAACCTCATGTCAGAACAGGGAAGATGGCCCCATTCATGGAGCATCTTCCCTCCATCAGGCCTTTCTGCCATGCTCTCTCTGTCTTGGAACAGATCAACCATGGACTGAACCCACTGAGCCAAAACAAAACTCTCTTCTTTACAGATGTTAGGAATTTTGTCCTTGTGAGAGGAAAACTGACTAACACAAATAACGTCATTGAGTTTTACAAAACAATTGTTGATATGTAAAGCCCTGTGATCAATACTGAAGACACAAATATGAGAAATTCTGGGTATGGAATTATTTTTCAGATGAGTGATATTTTGATATTCATAAAGGATAAAGTCCAATTATGATTATTCTTTCAAATGTGACTCACTAGCATAGCATGGTAAACTTCATATCAAATAGAGTTTGGAATGTAGTAAAGCAATCACTTTGTATATTGCACTTGATAGCAAACTCCTGTTCAAGGCATTTGTAAAGACTAATATGAAAAAAATCATTGGAATATATTTTTAAAGAAATATATCTTGGTATAACTGCAGATAAGAAAGAAAATATGCAAAGTGTCAAATATAACAAGGAAACTTGCAACTGCTGAGCCACCAAATCAGATGAGGTAGCAGATTCTCCAGGAAAAGAGGCCACTAGGCTTTCTGAAGCAGGAGCACAGTCCCCCCGGCAAGTGGTTCCCATCACAGGGACTGAGAGCTCACTGCAGCCACCAGCTCTCCCCTCCCTCACTCAGAAATCTTCCTGCACATGGACACTGCCACAAAACCGGGCCTCCGCCCTTCTGAGATTCTGTCTTACATTGGTCCGGGCTTTTTTTTTCCTCTTTTCTACACAAACACAAACCAGCAGACAGCCTTTTTAGCTCTTTGTCTCTTAATATTTAAACTCCTGAAATCCTTCTCTGCCCATAGCCACTTTTAATACCTGCCAATCTAGAAAGCTCTCAGGATACCTTGGGTAGAACTATGCAGTTCTGGGCACTACAGTCTTTTCGAGAATGTCTCTACTGTGCTCTCAGCAACATATTTAAGTTTTGTAAGTGAATGTCATCTTCATGTGGAAATATATTTAAGACAGCATTGAAACAAACAGAACAGAAGAATGATGACAAAGATAAAATGGAACCTGACCTCAAAAGTATATTCAGGGTAATAGGAAAGAAAGAAAAGAAACCCCTAGCTAGACAAAGTGATTAATTGCTAAAACAAAAATATCTACGTATATGATGGTGTGTGTATGTATTCATTCTATCAATGCAAATGTATACACAAATACACACTGTCTAAAGCACGGAATAAAACAAGTTTGGATGAGGAGGGCAATGAGATGTGCCTTTAAAGAAACAATATTTGAGCCAGATTTTAAAGGAGATCTAATGCTCAGGAAATAGCAATAGCAAGATATTCTCACCATAAGAATCAAAGCAAGGAAAGAAAAGGAGAGATTTGAGTGATTTATGAACATTGTCCTGACCATTCATTGCATGATTGCATGCAGTAAATTAGCTAGTGATCCAGTTTAAAAATTAGCTAGATCTTGTAAAAAAAAAAAAAAACTACTTAAAGCAAGATAAGAGGATAAAGATCAGATAAAGTTATAGCTTTATTTTTATTTAGCTATTAGAAGTTATATTACAAAGTAACCATAATGAAAACAGCATGGTGCTGACCACAAAAAACAGACTTGAAGATCAATGGAACAATGATACAAAAGCAATTCCAAACAGACCCAGCCACATTCTTTAACCGAGGCCAAACACCTTCACTGAAAGAAAGATAACCTTTTTAAGAAATGTTGCTGGAAAAACTGGCTTTCTGTATGCTATAGATTAAAGCTAGAACTGTATCTCTCACCATGTACTAAACTAAAAGCATAATAGATCAAAGATCTAAGTGTTAAAGCAGAAACTATATCTGTTGGATGATAGAATAAGTAGGATTCTTGAAGATATAGGTGTGGGAAAAGACTTCATGAAGAAAACTCTGACCTCACAGGAAATATCTCAAAGAATCAATAACTGGGATCTCAGTAAAAAGCATTTGCCCAGCAAAGGAAGCTACCGACCAAGTGGGAAAAAATTTTCCCATATTTTTACCAAAGAACTGATATCTAGAATATGTAAGACCCTCCCCCAAATTAGAACTTTCCAGATTTAAAGACCCAATTTAAACATGGGCACCTGAAATGAACAGATGCTTCTCAGATGAAAAAGTAAAAATGCCAAATATATATATGAAAAAATGTGCAGCATGACTAGCCATTTGAGAGATGCAAATTAAACAACACTGAGATTCTATCTCAGCTCAGACAGAATCACTATTACTGAGAAATCACCCAGCAACAAATGCTAGTGCTACTGTGAGGAAAAAGGAATGCTTCTCTACTGTTGGTGGAAGTATAGACTGGCGCAAACTGTGTAGACTGTGGAAATCAGTGTGGAGATTCCTCAAAAAAAAAATAAAACTAGAGGTTCCATTCAACCCAGCTTATCCCCTTCTTGGTATCTTCCAAATGAATTTACAGCATTATACCACGGTGATATAGTCACATCCATGTTTGTAGCAGCATGTTTTTAAATAGCTAAATCTTGGAAACAGCCCAAATGCTCATTAGCCAACGAATGGATAAAGAAGAAATGGCTTTTTTAATACTATAGAGTAATACTCTGACATAAAGAAGCTATAATACTCTGACATAAAACTTAAGACATTTCTAGGAAAGTGAATGCACACTGAGATCATATTCTTAAGTGAAATAAAAATAACACATGTTAAAATATTACATTGTTTCTCTGGTGTTAAAAATCAAAAGTGTAAATGAGTTCCAAAATGTCTAGTAGATATTGTGAGATAGAAAATACTGAAATGGGAAGGAGAACTAAGCAGGGGGGAGAGGGAAGAAAAAGAGAATACAAGGAAAAAATGGAAAAAAAGATTTTGTAAATAAGACAGAGAAGACAGGTTAAAGGGAGGGGGAGGAATGGGGAAAAAAGAAGCAAGATATATCACATATAAGTATAAATGCATATAAAGAATGTTATCATATGTATATCTAAAATATAACATTAAAATTAACTTAAAACCTAAATAAATAAAAGTCCAATCAAAGTCCCAGAAGGAAAGAACTGCTAAAAAGCAGAAGATTCAATATTCAAAGCAATAATGATTAAAAACCAGTGAGAGACATAAATATATTGATATACAAAGCACAATGAATACCAAGCCAGGTAAGTACAACAAATTCAGTAGCCAAGTGCAATTGTAGTGATAAGAACATAGAACTGAACAGATGAGTCAAAGCATCCAGAAGGCAATGGGCAAATGCCTACAAAAAGAAAGTTAGACAGAAGGCTTCTCAATGATAAAGAGCTGCACAGGAAAAATAACATCTTCAGACTTAACAGAAAATAACTATAAACCTAGAATTGAGGGGCTGGAGAGTTAGCTCAGTAGTTCCCACATCTGCCTGGCAAGCACAAGGTCAAGAGTTCAATCCCTGGTAACCACACACCACGGTGCCGGACATGGTGACTCACGCCTGGAATCCCAGCACTCCAGAGGCAGAAGCAGGAGGACTGATGTGAGTTCAAGGCTCACCTGGGCTGCATAGTGAACTTGAGGCCAGCCTAAATTACAAAGCGAGACTCTATCTAAAAAAAAAAAACCCACTAGCATTGAGTGCATAGCACAATTATCCTTCAATAATAAGATAAAATAAAGGTATTCTCAAATGAATAAAATTTGAGTGCATTTACAGCCTTCAGAACTTTTACTTAGAATCAAAAGTTTGACCTCAGAATAAAGATCTGGGATATGAGAAGGAATGGTGAGAAGATAAATTAGGAAATGTACAGATAAATTTAAACAAACTCCAAGCTGAGCATGGAAGTAAATGTAAATAATCACAGCACTCTAGAAGGCAGAGAGAAAAGGATCGCAAGTTCAGCCTGGGAAACTTAGAATTTAGAAAGACTTTAGGGATATACCTCAATGCAAGGTCTATTTTCAATCCTCATTACTGGAAAAAAAAAAAGATATAATGGAAGAAAATTAAAAGCAACTTAACTGGTAAACATTGATGTAAAAATATTAAACAACATTAGCACAAAATCCACCCTAGTATTTTATAGGGCTTGTTTTTGGTTTTGGTTTTTGCTTTTGTGAGACAGGGTCTCACTTTGTAGTTCAGGCTAGTCCTGTACTCAGCCTCGAACTCAGCAATCCTCCTGCCTCTGTCTCCACCCCGAGTGCTGGAGTTACAAGCATGAGCCACCACACCCGGCATTGTGGTGTGTGGTTCTAATTGCTGGTAGGCATGAGTCTCCATGCCCGACACTGTTGTATATAGTTACCGGGGATCAAACCCAGGACGTTGCTCCAAAACCACTGAGCTAAATCCCTGGACCAGCCTGGTATTTTAAAAAAGCAAAATATATCTTGTCCAATTTTGCTATAAGCCAGGAATTCTGGGAAAGTCAAACAGGAGAAAATGTAATGTGCTACACTTAATATATGAGAATAGAAAAAGTATGTGATAAGATTTAACATCTTTTCATGTTAAAATTTTTACCTGAACTCAGAACACAAGAGAGATTCCAAAGACTGATGAATAATGAATAAAGAGTATCCAGCAAATAGCATTTCAAACTATTGAAAAGCCTGGGATGTTTGCTATCATCAGCTCTACTGGGCGCTACAGAGAAGCCTTGGCAAAGAGCCTGCATTTATTCCAGGCACTTGGCAATTCCTCCCGCTCTCAGTTGCTTGACTTGGTACCTGAAAAGCAATCTTTCCATGTATCTTAGTAACCAAACAACATGCTCTATTTAAGCCATCTCCCTTTCTGAGATCCTCTAAAAGACATGGTGGTTATTAATTTAATTTTGTTTTGTATATTCATTTACATTATCATACTGGCTCTCAAATATTTTTAATAGCATCCTTGTTTTTATGCAAAACCTTGTAAATCTCCTCTTCTGCCCTTATCAGTCTCTCTCCTCTGGTAGACATTTTCTATCCTTTCTCATAATCTCAAAAACTGTAAGTAGAATGAAAACAGGAAATACAGTTCTCCTTGTGTTAAATATTGCATAAAGTTGGCAGGGAGGCATAAAATTTTATTTGTCTGCACTCTGCCCACCTCACACAACTCTTGGTGATTGAGTATTCACTGTACTTCACCTTTCCTGATGGTGCACACATTCCATAAACTGCCTGCACATTTTTCTTTACATAAGACATGCATCCTACATGCAGGAAGGGTGTTATTTTAATGATGTTACTTGCCTAATTGGAGAATTTGGAGTTTCTTTCCTATGCCTTTAATTCACATCATAAATCAATCCACTTCCATGAAAGTAATTGGCAAACACTGTCAAGGAAAGGAACTGTTTAGATCATGCTTGGCCATTCTTTTTTCTGGTGTTTAATGATTATGTCATTATTTACTGTTGCTAAGGTGATTTGCAAGAATGCTGTCTTACAATATTTGATGTCTGAACTTGCACTCTCATCTTTTTAAAGCACCCAACTTCTAAATGAAATCAACTTGACACTGGATCACTTCATCAATTATACTACTGGCAAGTTAGCACAAGCTACTTACATTCTGGCATAATAAATGAGTTATTTTTTGGCAACCCAATGCAGAAAATGGCATCCACTTACTCAGAAGTAAACAACCTTACTCTATCAAGAAGTTGAAGTGGAGTTTTATAAGGAAGATTGAAAAAGTGCAGGTTATCTACTCATAATGCTATGCGACTGCTTAGAGCAGATCAAACTGTGAGGGAAGCTGGACAATTCCAACCACTGGTAGAGTATAAATTGCTACCTCAGATTGAAGGACAATGAGCAATATTTGTCAAAATATTAAGTGAGCGTATCTATGTGTCACTGAAAACAGCAGCATCACATCCTGGCTAAATTAATTTTTAAAAAGTATTAAAAGAATAAGAAGTAACTCATGTGAAAGGTAAAGTTAAATTATAAGGAAGAAAAAAGTTCAGAAAATTCAGTGGACACCATCCAACTGGAGGAAGAAGTGAAATCCAACAGAGAGGTCAGGCAGTAAATCACCAGAATTTTGGGGGAGCTTCAAAAAATGTCATACTGTTGATGCAAAAATTGAAAAGTTTATACACAGAACAGGAAATATTCATAACATCCAATCAGAGACCTTTATGCTTTTTAAATATACACAATAAGAAGAACCCTTCCCCTTCCTCGGGAGAAACTCAGGGAAGGTGATGACTCCTGTGAGCTGGGAAGTACTAAGAAAAGCTATGGTCCTTTGAAGTCTTTTTATTTTTTTAATCTTTTTTAAAAAATTTTTTAATCTTTATTGGTACATTACATATATGCATCATGATTGCACTCCATAATGGGGATTTGTGCCAGTACAAGATACAACTTAATTCTCATTTTTTCCCATAGCCCTACCACCCGACCACCCCCCCATATACACAAAATAAGTTTCCTTACTTTTTGTTACATTCTCATCATTTTTGCCCCTTCACCCTATTTTACATTGAGCATTTTCTATTTCACAATATATAACATAAAATGCTAGGACTCATTTACATCTTTATTTTCTCATACCAGAGAAAAGATGTGATATGTACCTATCTGTGACCTATTTATTTCACTTATGAGGATATCCTCAAGGTATGTCCATTTAAGTAGAAATGATTCAAACTTATCATTTTTTATGGCAGAGTAATACTCCATTCTGTAGAAGAACCACAGCTTTTTTATCCAGTTTCCAGTTGATGGACATTTGGGTTGTTTCCAAGATGTAGCAATCACAAACTGAGCTGCTATAAACATGGGTGCACATATGTCTCTGTGATATGAGTCTTTTAATTCTTGTGTGTATATACCTAACAGGGCAATGGCCGGGTCAAATGGGACCCCCAATCTTAGCTTTTTGAGGAATCTCCAAACTGATCTCGACAGGGGTTGTACAAGTCTACAGTCCCACCAAGAGTGGAGAAGGGTTCCTTCTTCTCCGCAGCCTTGCCAACATTTGCCGTTGGCTGAATCTGAAATGGCAGCCATTCTATGTGGAGTGAGATGAAATCTCAATGTTGTTTTCATCTGCATCTCTTGAATGACTAATGATGTTGAGCATTTCTTCATATGCTTCTTAGCTGCTCTGACCTCTTTCTCTGAAAGATATCTGTTCATTTCAGATGCCCATTTTTGAATTGGGTCATTAAATTTGGGTGGGCTGATTTTTTTCAGCTCTTTATATATTCTAGATAGTAGCCCTTTGTCTGAGAAACAGCTGGTAAATATTTTTTTCCACACTGTTGGATGCCTTTTTGCTCTGTTGGTGGTTTCCTTTGCTGTGCAGAAGCTTTTTAAAAGAATGAGGTCCCATTTGTTGATTTCCTCAGCCAATTCCTGTGCTATAGAAGTTTTGTTCATGAAGTTTTTCCCTAAGCCAGTGTCTTCAAGAGTTTTACCTAACCTGTTTTGCAGCAGGTTTAGAGTTTCTATTTTAATATTTAGGTCTCTTATCCACTTTGATTTTAGCTTGGTACACGGTGAAAGAGTTAGATCTAGTTTTAGCCTTTGGCAAGTTAAAGCCCAGTTTTTCAGCACCATTTGTTAAAGAGGCTATCTTTCCTCCATTGAGGATTTTTGGCTCTTTTGTCAAAGATGAGGTGGCTCAGTGTATCTGGAGTAGTTTCTGGATCTTCTAGTCTACTCCATTGATCCTCAGGTCTGTTACTTTGCCAGTACCACGCAGTTTTTGTCACGGTGGCTTTATAGTATAGTTTCAGGTTCGGAGTTGTAATACCCCCCACCATGTCCCTGTTGCTTAGAATTGCTTTGGCTACTCTAGGTGTTTTGTGGTTCCAGATGAAAGTTTGGATTTTTTTCTCTAGATCTGTGAAATATGCTGTTGGGATTTGAATTGGGATTGCGTTGAATGTATAGAGTAGTTTTGGGAGTATAGCCATTTTGACAATATTGGCTCTACCTACCCAGGAGCAAGGTATGTCTTTCGATATTTTTATCTCATCTTCTGTCTCCTTCTATCTCCTTCTATCTCCTGTTCTTTGTCATGAAAGTATCAGAGTGCTATAGTTTTCAGAGTAGAGGTGTTTCACCTCCTTTGTTAGATTGATTCCTAGGTATTTTATTTTTGGGGGTGCTATTGTGAAAGGGACTGACTCTCCAATTTCTATCTCAGTGGGTCTACTGTTTGTGTATATGAAGGCTATTGATTTTTGAACGTTGACCTTGTAACCAGCTATGCGGCTAAAACTGGCAATTAGGTCCAGCAATTTTTTAATTGAGTTTTTAGGATCCTCTAGATAGAGTATCATATCATCAGCAAATAATGACAGTTTAACTTCTTCTTTTCCAATCTTTATTCCTTTTATTTCTTTCTCTTGCCTAATTGCTATGGCTAATATTTCCAGAACTATATTGAACAGAAGTGGTGAGAGAGGACATCCTTGTCTTGTTCCTGATCTTAGTGTGAAAGGTTTCAATTTTTGACCATTTAGTATGATACTGGCTGAAGGTTGCTCGTAGACAGCTTTTATTAGTTTGAGATACAGACCATCTATTCCGATCTTCTGTAGAGTTTTGAACATAAATGGGTGTATTTTGTCAAACGCTTTTTCTGCATCAACTGAGATGACCATATGATTTTTGTCCTTAAGCCTGTTAATATAGTGTATAACATTGATTGATTTATGTATGTTGAACCATCCTTGCATCCCTGGGATGAATCCAACTTGGTCAGGGTGTATAATCTTTTTGATAATTCTCTGTATACTGTTTGCCAGGATCTTATTGAGGATTTTTGCATCGATGTTCATTAGAGATATTGGCCTGTAGTTCTCTTTTTTGGCTGGGTCTTTCTCTGCTTTTGGAATCAGGGTAATGGTTGCTTCCAGGAATGAGTTTGGTAGTACTGCTTCCTTTTCAATTTCACTGAAGAGTTTCAGAAGTAGAGGCACTAACTCTTCTTTAAAAGTTTTATAGAATTCAGCAGTAAAATCATCAGGTCCAGGGCTTTTCTTTGTTGGCAAGTTTTTCATTACATTTTCAATTTCACAGATTGTTATTGGAGCATTTAACATTTCTATATCTTCTTTATTCAGCTTTGGTAGTTCATATGTTTCTAGAAATCTATCCATTTCTTCTACATTTTCCATTTTATTGCAGTATAAATTTTCATAGTAGGTGTTTATTATCCTCTGGACTTCCTCTGGGTTGGTAATAGTTTTTCTATTCTCATTCCTAATAGCATAGATATGAGCCTTTTCCTTCCTTTGTTTAATGAGGTTGGCTAAGGGTCTATCAATTTTATTTGTCCTCTCAAAGAACCAACTTTTTGATTCATTGATTTTTTGAACCTTTCTCTTGGTTTCTATTGCATTAATTTCTGCCTTGATCCTTATAATTTCTTGCCTAGTGTGAGCTTTGGGTTTGTTTTGCTCTGCTCTTTCTAGTCTCTTGAGGTGCAGCATTAAGTTGTTTATTTGAGCTTGCTCCATTTTCTGGATGTAGGCTTTCACTGCTATGAATTTCCCTCATAGAACTGCTTTCATTGTGTCCCATAAATTTCTATATGTTGTACTGGGGTTATCGTTTAGTTGTAAGAACTGCTCAATTTCTTCTCTAATTTCTTCTGTGACCCATTGGTTGGTCAGCAGAGTGTTGTTCAGTTTCCATGTGTTTGTGAAGATCCTGGGCTTTCCTTTGCTATTCAGCTCCAATTTCAGGGCACTGTGGTCCGACAGTATACAAGGGATAACTTCAATCCCTTTATATTTGCTTAAACCTGTTCTATGAATGAGCACATGGTCTGTTTTGGAGAATGATCCATGAGCAGCTGAGAAGAATGTAAATTCTGACTTTATGGGGTGAAATACTCTGTAGGCATCTATTAAGTCCATTTGCTGAAGAGTCTGGTTGAGCTCAAGGATTTCCTTAGTGACTTTTTGTCCAGTCGATCTGTCTCTTTGTGACAGTGGGGTATTGAGGTCCTCTACTATTATTGTATTGGAGTTTATCTGGTTTTTCAAGTCTGTTAATATTTGTTTTATTTAGTTGGGTGCATTAGAATTTGGAGCATAGGTATTTAAGATTGTGATTTCTGTCTCTCAGATTTTTCCGTGAACTAAAAGATAGTGTCCATCTTTATCTCTCTTTGTCAGTTTTGGCTTGAAGTCTATTCTGTCTGCAAATAAAATCGCCATTCCTTCTTTCTTGCTGTTTCCAGTCGCATGGAGTATTGTTTTCCATCCCTTTACTTTCAGTCCATCGGTTTCTTTCTGAATTAGGTGTGTTTCTTGTATACAGCAGATTGTAGGATCTTGCTTCTTGATCCACTCTTCCAGTCTGTATCTCTTACTTGGCACAATGAGTCCACTGACATTAATGGTCATGACTGATATAGGTAAATTTAGTGCTATCATGTTTTCCTGTTCTTGGCTGTGTTATTCTACTTTTGCCCTTTTCCATCAGTTTCTTGTTTGGTCCCATGGGTTGACTCAGTTAGGTCTCATGGACTTGTAACTTTCCTTATTTTTCTCCAAGATATTCTTTAAAATGTTTTGGAGCACAGGTTTTGTATTTGTGAAATTTTTCAGGTGTTCTTTGTCATGAAAGTATCTTATTTCCCCATCAATTTTGAAGGAAAATTTGTTTTCCAGGATACATTAGTCTGGGTTGGAAGCTGTTTTCCTTTAGGGCTTGGAAGACTTCACTCCAGGCTCTTCTTGCATTGAGTGTTTGAGTTGAGAAGTCCACTGTGATCCTGATGGGCTTCCCTTGGAATGCAACTGTTTTCTTTTCTCTGGATGCTTTCAGTATTTCATTCTTTTTTTGAATATCTGGGACTTTTATGATGATATGCCTAGGTGTAGATTTTTTCATGTCATGGGCATGTGGCATTCTGTATGCTTCATATATTTGTATGTCCAATTCTTTACCTTTTTCTGTGAAGTTTTCTGCCATTATCTGTGTGAATAGTTTTTTGATGTCTTTAGCATTGTCTCCTGCTTCCTCAGTGACTCCAATCAATCTTATATTATTCTTCTTTGAATCATCTAGGAACTGTTGGATTGACTTTTCATTATTGCTTGCTTTTTTCCATAGATTATGCCTTTCCAGTTCATTGGTTGAGATCCTGTCTTCTAGGTCTGAAATTCGGTCTTCTGCCAAATTCATTCTATTGTGCAAACTTTCATTTTCTTTCTTGATTTCCTGGGCTTCTGCTTGTAGGTGTTTAAAAGGTTCCATTGCTTTTGCTATCTTGGATTCTATCAACTCAATGATTTCCTCTTTAGCTTTATTAATCACTGTGTTGACAGTGTCCAATATCTCTGCTTTCATCTCAGAGGTCAGTTCTGATTTCCATTTTACTAGATCTGCTTTGGTTACCATTTCTTAGGACCCTGGAGACTGGCCTTCAAACTTCTCTATTTCCCTTCCCCCTGTGTTACCTTGAGGTGAGGATCTTTGTGTCTGAGAATTTGAGTGTTTCTTCATCTCTGAGTTTTTGTCCTTGCTGTTGTTTTTGGCTTTGTACCTGCCCTGTTTTCTGGTGATGTTTGTTGCAAGTCTCTTTCCTCCTAATAGTTAGGAACCTTAAAATATCAGTGTCTCCTGGGTTGTTCTTTATTGTCTATATTGGGACCTAAAGAAAAACCCCTAGTTCTGGCACACCATATGAGGCACTCAATCAATACAGTCAGAACACCTTCTCCCATCTGCTTTAGTGGCAGGCTGGCTCCTGCCCTACTATAATGGTGCTGCCTAAGGTTCCAATGGGCCCACCTGCTCACCAATACAGAGTCTCTGGGCTCTGCTGTGCAGTTGGCCTGGAGGCCAGTAGGCTGTAGGCCCTGTGCAGCTGCAATGGTACTGGCTGATGTTCCAACAGGCCCACTTACTCACCAATACAGAGTGACTGGATGTGCTTCTGCAATTGAGGTGGAGAAACTCAGACTCTGACTGCTAAACACAATCCCTGGATGCTCTTCTGGCATGGGCCTGGAGGCCAGCAAACTCCAACCGCAGTGTGGATTTGATGGTGCAGACACCGTTTCCAAAGTCACCTGCTGCTAAACTCAGTCCCTGGGCACTCTTCCAGAGTGGGCCTGGAGGCCAGTAAGCTCCAACCCCGGCGCGGATTCAGTGGCAAAATCGCCGGTTCCAAAACCGCCAGCTGCCAAACTCCCCTTTGAAGTCTTAAGCACAGTAACAGTTTGGTAACCAAAATGTTTCTTCTTATGAGTGATAAAATTCCAACTTTAATATAAACTAAAATTTTTCCCAACTCCCAGCTAGAGCCTGCTGCATCTGGAAACATAGACAGTGAGGGCTCCTTTTTCTGTCTTCTCCAGCTTGCTTCTTTCTGGTGTTCCAGGGTCAAGATCAGGAAAAGAGCTACAGGAAGGGCACAGAAGGAAGTCCTCACCCGACCAGCAGTGCTCTAGGCTGACCTCCTACTTTCTCGTGGGTGCTTTTGATAGTTCTCTGGAGGCCTCCTTAGCAACCGCTGAACAGCATCTTACATGCTGGTGGCTAAGCATTTTTATCCCAGATGGCTGACCCTTTCCTCACAGTTTCCTTAGGAGTTTAGTCCAGGTGGACTAAATAGTTTAGTCCTAATGGACATCCCATCAGAATTTGGACGCGTTAGACTCTTTCTATGCTTCTAATCCCCAAAACTGTTAGAAAATAAATTTGAGGTTTTCAGCTACTGTGACAATGGGAATTTGTTACAGCAGCAATAAGAAAGTGTGTAGTCTCTTGTTTTTCTCAGGTCCCTTGCCTCTAACTAAGTGGGGCAAAGTGACTGAGAGGTAGCCAGCACTGAACAGATGAAAGTGGCATGCATTGCTCCATGTCCTGGCCCCGTAGAACATCCTCAGGGACTCCCATATCCTTTGGTGGTCAGCCTGCCATGTGGTTACCTAGGAAAGTGTCCTGATCCAACAACAAGAAGGGCCCTAACACAACCTTTACCCTGACAGCATTGTACTCTGATGTGAGCAATCAAGGTACCTTAATCAGACAGCAAGTTACTAAAAAGCCACTTGTTAAAGCAGCTAGCATGGTTTTTTTCAGTGAGGTTTTACATTTAGTAGAAAATGTTTAAAAGGAAAGAGTGTAAGAGTAAATAATGAGGGGAAATGAATGTGGTAATAATAAAGAAAAAAGAAAACAAAGATTGTGTATATAGGGGTGGGGGGAAGCAGGGCTGGGGGGGAAAGGGAAAAAATGAGAATCAAGTCATGTCATCTTCTGGTACAAACTCTTAATGCTGAATGTGATTATGATATGTATTCATAATGTACCAATAAAGATAATTTAAAAAAAAAAGATACCCTTGGCAGAGTAAATTTGGGCCAATTAAAAGTACCAGGAGAAGCACACTCTACAGGATGAGAGCAATGAGAGATTTAATCTACAAGATTCTACTTGTCAGACGGTAAGAAACACATAAGAATGGATTCCTCTTAAGCTGGACCCAGCGACTTTATGCCAGTTCATGTCCTGATTTGCTTCCAATGACTTAAACACTTACTGTAAGTAAGTCTGTAAATGGAATCCAAACCTTAAGAGTTTTGGATCCTGAAATGAGCTAGTTGTTATTCATCTCATGTTCTACTATTACAACACCACTGACCCTCGTTATTCACAGATTCCCATGTTCTAATTTACCTTCTTTTCTACATTTATCTGTAACCCTTAAATGAGCACTGATTACATTTTTCAAGGTCATGCTTGGACATGTTTAGAGTGATGAAAGGTCTGTATCGCCCACCTGATCTTCTCATTTCAGTTTCCTACTGTAAAGTATCCTTTTCACTAGTTATTAGTTAAGTATCTAGTTTAATCTGTTCACAGTTTTGTGCTTCTTTTTGGTGATTTCACTATTAATATGGTGCCTAAGCTAGGCGTGGTGACACCGTGTAATCTGTAATCCCAGCAATCGGAAAGATGATGCAGGAGGATAGCTCGAGTTCAAGGCCAACATGAACTGCACAGTGAGAGCTTGTTTCAAAAAGAGAAGTCCTCAAAAATGGTGCAAAGTCACATCTGGCATTGCCAAATGCATGAAGGTTATGGCACACCTCCAGTAAATAACCGCACGTGTTGAATAAATTCAGGAATTAATCAATCATAGTGCTGCTGACCATAAGCTTTTGTTAATAAATCAACAATGTAGGTTGAAAATGATGTCTCTAAACAGAAATATACAATTTAGTTTATACACTGATCAGTTAATGGAAATGTGATCAGAACCTAGCAAGACACTAACCCTGTATTACCTTACCAATATTTGTGAGTTCGGTGTTCACAGCAAATGTACTGGCTATAAGTACCATGAAAAACAAAAATCATATTTTCCAAAAGAATCCATAGACATGCTTGGAACAAAAAGAAAGTTAATTCTAAAAGGCCTTAAGAATGACTTACAAGAATCATAGGAGCCCTGGGCCCAAGAGCTTACTCAGGCATGTGATGAGCTGTCAGCTTGTCAGCAGGGCTGGGCTGAACTATGTTTCCTAGAGTTCCCTTTCCTGCAAGTTTCTGAAAAGGGTGATATGAGAGAGATCACTGCACAGGATCTGGAGGGAAGAAATGAAGAACATGTGTCCATCAAATTGCTCCTCATTCTGATTCCTTGTCCAGGCTCTCTAATTCCTAGGCCTGGTGTACAAGTGTAGCCCTGCGACAAAGGATCTTACTTCTGAAGGCCACCCCCACTGCTGAGGTCCAGTCAGTTACAATGTGCACAGCTCCAGTGTTCTGCTTTGACTTCCAGCTACCTTAGCTGCTGCACTGCAGACTTCAACCTCCAGCCTCAAACCCAAAGGTAACAGCCTCCCAAAGACTGCTTAGCCAGCCGCCATCATTGTGTGGGGCCAAATATCTGTGACCAGGTCCTTAAGGTTTGTATGTCTGATCTATAGATTGATTTTAAATAGATGGACAGATACAGATGGATGAATAGACAGACAGACAGACAAATATGTAAATATCTTCTGTGGTGTTTTCGCTCCCCTTAATTAACACTAACAGAAACAGGGTTGACACATACAGTCAACATTATCATTGTCAGTATTATTGTCAAGATTATTTTCAAGATTATCAATCAGTACCTAGAAAGCACTGACTTTCTGAGGCTGTACTCTGTGTTACCAAGCCTTTGAAATAGTTTGTCTTCTGTTGCCTTAAAAATTAGTGGACAAGTATCATCTTCCCATACTATTTACAGGAAGAAAAACCAGAATTCATTAAGGAACAAGAGTCTGGCTCGCTCACCTTTCATTCTGAGAGTAACCCTGAAGGAGAGACAAGAAGGGGGATGAGGCAAACAGGTCCCCTGCCCTTATTTTTATGAGGCCCAGATTAGGGACTCAGTATTTTTGATATGTCTGTGTTCATAAAAATATAATCCCTTGACAGTTTTGCTTCTTCAACGGGTGACCGCCTCTGCTTTGTTAAACAAAACTCTTCTCATTGGTTCTCACCAGCCTTGAACTGGTGATTGCATTGCCTGAGGGCAAGCTTAAAAGTGAAGCAAGTCAAGGCAAAGCATAGAAGGAGGGTGTGATTTGTGCAGAGCTTTTCTTATTTATTAGATCAACTAGCTTTTTTACTTCCTTGAAGGTCTAAGACATTTAGGAACTTTATACAAGAATGCACATGCATTGTAGGACCTCCCTGAGCCCATGGAAATTCACCATGTCAAATTCCATTGACTGCATCCTATACTCCCAATTTGGTGCAGGTCCCTGAATTGATAATAGGCCTGGGTCTCAGTCCTCAAGTGTGTGTATACACAAAATGGAAATTTTATTTTCTCTACTGTTAGATTTCTACTGTAATGGAAAAACGTTATCTCAGTCAGTTCAGGGTGTCCCTTCTCCTTTCCCTGGAGTCTCATCTAAGTTCTAGGACACCTAGGGGGTGCTGAGGCTTTGAGAAGGTGCCATCTGATCCTCAGTTCATCTGTCTGTTCACACAAGTCCCTCCAGGGACACAGCGTCCTTCACTGTGGTAACTTGGCCTCTGGCTTCTGTGCCACACTCGAGGGTCAGGACCATTTGGCTGCTCTGACACCCACATGTGCACTGAGCTCGGAAAGGCTGAGCAGACCCAGCCTAGACCCCAACCCCACCGACTGCTGCTGCTTTCTGGTTATATGAGAGGAAAAGGGACAAAAAAACCTATTGTGAAACTGTGGGCCCAGACAATAGCCTACCCTAAGTATAATTAAACATTGCCTTCCCCATGTTATCTTCCAGGCAAGGTTATGATTCCTCCCCTCTACAAGGCCTGGGATCATTTGAGACTCACAGCTCACCAGAGAACTGACCTGGCCCCTGGCAACCCATTAAAAAAGGGGACACAGAGACTGTGAAAAGGGACCCAGGTCTGGCCATTGGCCCCCTGAGTGGGCAGGTGGTGTGAGAATCTCCAAAGCCAGAGAGGGAGAGGATACTGAGGACGAGCCAAGGGCCATACAAGCACCCATCACAGAACAAAAAAAGAAAGAAAATGTCCCTAAAAAAATTTCATTTCAAACAAAATGTGCGCCTCTCTGCATCTCTCAGATTCTTTAATGTTTTGTCAGCCATAGTGATTTTTTAATTTTTCTTCACAATGGCTTCAGGCCAAGAATTTATCAAGTTCAATTGCAAATATGTCATGCAAGGCAAACACAGACATTCCTTCACATACAGGAATGTGACTTGGTCATTAAATTAATTAGTCACTATGTGAGAATTATACACAGTATGTTACATAGTATGTACATGACAATATTCAGAACAAAGAAATGCTCACACTTTATGACGTTACTTTTATTTCCGTAACTCTAACACGCAGTACTGTCATGTGAAACAGAACATAAAAGTACAGTACTGTATAGAACAGTCAGCAAAATTACAGTAAATAAGATCTGTTGTACCCAAAAGACATCACAGCTCCATAAACAAGATGTACAGAACTCCACACACAAAATAAGACTGGTTGTAAGTCCAAGTGGTGGGTACTACGTGCACAGGTAACACCTCAGTGTTAAGTTCAAGCAGTTGCTTCACGAGTCTTTAAATAAGAAATGTTCTGTGGTGTGATTGTTAATGTACAGACACATCATTTGTACACAAGGATTCAGAGAAAAGAGGTGATTTTAACTGAAGTTCCATCTACAGCTACCTGGAGATCCACTACATGTTCACTCATGTAGATTTCCATTTTAAGAAGGAAATGACCCTATCAGAAGAATTTGGGGACTTTTTTCACAGTCTGTCATACATTTTGAAAGGTACATTTATTTTAAAAGTTTTGAACAAATTGGAAAAAACCATTGCTTCTAACTTTGAATTGCCTTTTTTTCTCTTCTCTCATTTAGAATAAGTAAATATGACTGGTTTTCAACAAATAATAGGTGTGGTTACAGACCAGCTGTATTGTCCTCAAGTGGGAACTTGTTTGAAATGCATATTCTCAGGTTCAGTATCAACCAGTTGAATCAGAAACTTGGTGTACAGCCTCATAATGTGGCTTATTACAAGCTTCTCCACTCGTGCTGCACATTGAAGTTTCTATTTTCTGTTGCATTTTCTACTGGGGCTTGAACCCAAGACCTTGCTCTTCAATGCCAGGCAGGCACTGTGCCACTGAGCTACATCCCCAGCCTGTGTTGCACTTTGAGATCCAGTGCTTTAAGAAATTAAGCACATGAGTTTAAGTTTACAAGTTAAGAAGTAAAAAGGAGGTACACAGGAAAGAGCTCTAACTGCTAGCTTAGAGTTAGAGTTTGGGGCTAGGAGCTTGACTTGGTGCTAAAGTGCTTACCTGGCACACACGAGACCATGGTTCAATTCCAAGCACTGCAAAAAACAAAAAATAAGAGGAGCTGGGAATTTAGTTTAGTGGTACAGTATCTACCTTTCAAATGCAAGGTTCTGAGTACCATCCTTACTACAAACAAATTTTTTAAATTAAAAATTAATTTTTGAAAATGAAAAAATAAAGACTATATAATTTGTCAGCAAGCCTGATAAATGGCACATGAGGTGGGTTTTGTTTTCAAATTGATAATACCTTTAATGACTTGCTGATTCCAAAAATGCAACATGTACTATTTTTAAATTTCAGGAAATTAATGAAGAGTTCAAAACACTAACAGCAGCAAATGTTGGTGAGGCAATGGGGCCAACAGGATTCTCACTAGTTCCTGGTGGGAAAGCAAATCACACAGCCACTTTGTAGCTTCTTATGCACTCAATGTACACCTAACATATGACCCAGAAGTGACATTATTTGGTGTTTACTTAACTAAGGTAAAAATGTCTGTTCATACAGAAAAAACTGCACGCTGATGTTTATAGCAGCTTGACTCGTAGTTGTTAAAGCTTGGAAGAACTAAGATGTCCTATTTCAGAGGAGGGGGTAAAAACACTGTAATTCATCCATAAAATGAGATATTGTACAGCCAAAAGCAAAGGAAATGCCAGGCCATGAAAAGATGTGGATGAACCCTATATAAGTAGTATACCCTACTTATAAATAAGTGCGAGAAGCCAGACTGAAAATGATACTTACTGCATCATTCCAGTTGTACAGCGTCCCGTAAAGGTCAAAACTGTAGACATGTTAATAAGATTAGTACCTGCCCGGAGTTGAGGGAAAAGGAATGAGTAAGTGGAGCACCGGGGGTTCTCAAGACAATGAAAACACTCTGTACACAGCAATGGTGGGCACATGCCACTATACATCTGTCAGTACACACGGGCTGTACAAGAGTGAGTGATGTGTAAACACGATGGTGTTTCCTGGGCTCCTCTCACTGTAACAAATGTGCCGCTCTGGTGTGTGACGGGCTAGGCTGTGAGGTGGGGGCTATGTTTGACCTTCCTTACTTCCAGCTCAATTTTGCCCTGAACCTAAAGCTTCTCCAAAACTAAAGCCCCTGTGTGAGAAAGTCTGGCAATATGAAATGTTTCCAACATGGCTGTCACAAACAGTCCCTCCAGGACACCCTTGCCCCAGTAGTCTGTGTGCTTCACTGAGTGGATACTTCACAAATCTCCCGAGATCTGTGTGGTCCCCCTTCCACAGGTGGGTCGGGTGGCCCACTTCTCTCCTCTTCCTTTTCTCCTCCCTCCCTCAAGCTGAAGCCTTCAGAATGGGGAAAGCCCTGCTTCTGCTGACGCTGAGCCACACCCTGGGGTGCAGGCTGGGGAAAAAAGACAAAAAAGATTATTTTTAAAAAAATACATGATGTTTGAGCTGCCTTCTTGTATTTTCTCTTCATGTCCTATGGGAAACTTCTGCCTGACTGTATAAAAAAGTGAGCGGTGATTTTCCTGGCCCTGCTGAGCCCCAATGAGGATCCTGCACTCGTTCTACTCAGAATATATGAACAGGAGTGGCCCAGTTGCACAAAATAACCACTTCCTTCCAGGGCAAGGCAAGAGAGAAGAAAGGGGGAAGATGAGAAAAGGAACAAAGATGGAAATGAGGTTAATGGAAGAAAAGGATAAAAGGTGTGGGAGGGGAGATGGATAGTCTCACGACGCAAAAGCATGCGGCCATGAACCCTTCACCTGGACCTGACATATTTGACACCGTCTATAGAGATATTCACACAACTACACCTCTCTAAATCCTCAGACCCTTTTTCATCTTTACAACCTCAAACAAATTCCATTCCTGCCCCAGTGGCTGAGGGCCATAATAAATACGTCTCCAGCAATTTCAGCTTATAACGTTGCCAGAATCCTCATGCCAGATTTAATCAGACAAGCCGAAGTTGCAACCCCCTCAGCTACAAATTTTAAAAATGTATTTTCCCTTTGACCATACAATTGGGATAATACAAGGAACTCCCACAGAAATATCAACATGTCTGACACTGAAAAAGGATTAAATAAATCACCCTTAGACCAGGCATGTAAATTCACCCACATATTTTCCATTCTACTGTGGCAGTTGCACTAAGAAATCTAGGGAGGGGAATGGCAGGGGGAGCCTTCCAGTAAACTCATTGGGGCTATTAGGAGTGAAATGTCAAGAATTAAGAGGAGGAAGAGCTGAGACTGATTCAAATAACATCGAAACAAGCTTTTGTAAGAAGGCCACATGGGCTGTGGTCCAAGCCTCACCTGTCTCCTTCTACCACCGCGTCACAGACACATGTGCCTGGTACCCCATTTCTCCATCAGTGGAGGAACATCGAGGCACCTTCCCAACAGACACACACACGCCCTCAGTGCCACCCAACAGGACCCACTGGCAGCAACTCTGACTCTGGGTCCTGGGGCCAGAATAACACCTGCTGGGCCCAAGCTCTGAGACCTGTGAGTGGAGGGCAGCGTCTTAATCTTTGCTGTTTGCACATCATCTTACATCATCCCTCCGTCTACCCACTTTGCACTGTAACAATTCCCTGCCAAGAGACGGAGTCAGTGTCCTCCACCCAGAAGGAAGCTGGGCTGGGCCTTGTGTATCTGGGTCAATGGGACAACAGCAAAGGTAGTGGATGGGGGCTCCAGTATTACGTGACAGAGCCCAACCCAGCTGGTTTGGTCTAGGATAGTTCAGGGTGGTCCCTTCCTTCTGTGCCTCACATCAGTTGGAGCATGGCCTATCCTGCAGCTGGCACCTGGGAGGCATGTATGTACACCATGCATAGGCTTCCAAAGAGCAGTCCCTTTGGCATGTACCACCCTATTGGTGGCAAGTGCCCTGGCCAGCTATGGTGAGAACTGGCACTTCCACAGCTTTAGCAAACAACAGTGGTGCTAGCCACAGAAGGACAATCTCCAGGGTAATGAAAGCAACTTCCAGCGCAACTTCCAGCACAGGGACTCCATTCTTCCCAGAAGCCTTTGCACCCAGAGACCCTTGTTTACAAGAGACTGTTCTCCTCCCAGACTCATCTTCCAGGCTTCCCAGAATGACCAGGGCACTTCTTGAAGACAAAAACAGAAGCCCAGAACATGGCAGCGCTACCTGAGGCTGGAGAGATCGGAGGTTCATTGTTGACTCTGAGGGACTTTCTGACCAGCCACTGCTGGGGTGCAATGAAAAGCAAGACCAAAGGTACAGTCAGTACCTCTCATGGGAGCTTATGGGGCTCAGAAAAGGATACCTTGAGTGTAGCACTGTGACATGCCGTACTAAAGAAACAGCTTTGGAGTTCCTCTGCCCTTCCTGCCCCAAAGCTGTCACCTGCTTTCTCTACCAAGGCTCAGGGAGGAGCTGTCTCTGAAGTTCTCACGTGCCCCAGGCCTGAGCCTTGGGATATCTCACAAGAAGTAAAACTGGAGTTGACACCACACCCAGGCCCAACAGAACTTGGTCCCAAGCTATTGTCTGTTCTTAGCCCGTTTCATTTTCCCTATAAACTCTTACTGTCACCTGCAACCCCTAATTCCCTCTCCAATATGAAGAGGGTATTGAAACTCCAATTTTCTGGCCCTTCTTTCAACTTTTCATACTTTGTGTGGCTCTTGTGTACCTGCATGTTAATAAATGTATCTGTCTTTTCTCCTGTTGTCAATGATTCCGTTCATTTCAACACATTCAGGTATCAAAAGTTCAAAGAGAGGAAAGTTCCCTTTGCCTTCTCCCTCTTCAGCACTGAGAGTTTGCCAGCTTCATCTTCACCTCATGATGCTGGGAAGGACATCCCCCCTCCGGGCCTCCACTGGGTCAGTTGTTGCTCAAATATGCATAGAATTTGGGCTGCTTCTAAGGGAAAATTTTGCAGGCATGGAGATTGGGTTACTTTGTTTTTAAAATAATAGTGCATAAATGATATAATATAAATAAGGTGTGAAGTATTTAGTCTTGTATCCCTTAACAAAAATACAATAGCTCCCCCCCATGGACTCACTTTCTATAGTTTCTATTGCTCCTGGTCAACTGTAGTCTAAAAATATTACTACAATGCAAGAAATAAGATATTTGTAAAAAAGATCATGTTTACATAACTTTTATTACAGTATATTTTTATGATTATTTTATTTTCATTAGTTGGTAATATCTTACTTGCTAATTTATTAATTAAACTTCATTATAGGTATGTATAGAATGATTATAATGTGATGTAAATGTTTAAATTTTTTAAAATTCATTACAGTAAAAGACCCATTATCATATATCTCCCGTAAAATATTCCCCCTAACTTTTCACATATAGGTATCCCGTCATTCTTGACACTTTCTCAAGCAGTTCTGGGAGTCCACTTTCATGAGTGTCTAGTTTACTATGTGAGATAAAATATATGTATGGAGCACTGCTGCTAAGTGCCAGCCAATGGAAAGGCAGACTGGTAGAAATATTACCATATGTCTTCATCTTCATTCACTAGTTCTGGTACCTTGTGATGTCTGGCTCTTCTCCAAAATTAAAATGATCATAAAAGATAAATGTTTGAATGGATTCCGAACATGGAAGCAGCCATGACTTTACAACTAAAGAACTTCATGGGGGCCAGGGATATAGCTCAGTGGTTCCAGCACCTGTCTTGAAAGTGCAAGGACCCGGGTTCTATCCCGGGTAACCACATAACAATAATGGACGTGGAGACTCACCCCAGCAGCAACCAGTACCACATATCACTGTGCCGGGTGTGGTGGTTCACTCCTGTAATCCCAGCACTCGGGAGGCAGAGGCAGGAGGATTGCTGTGATGTGAGTTTGAAGCTGAGCTCAGGGCCAGCCTGAACCACAAAGTGAGACCCTGTCTCAAAAAACCTTAAAAAAAAAAAGAACTCCATGGACAAGGACTTCCAGAATGGCTTCAGAAAGTGGCAAGAATGATGGGATACATGTGTTCAAAGTAAAGGGGAGGATTCTGAAGGAGATTCATGGGAATTTGCTTTTTACTGTTACTTTACTTTCCTTCTCAATGCTGGGACAAAATACTCAACACGCCCCTGTTAGAGGAGAAAAAGCATATTTCCAGTTTATGGAAGTTTCAGCCTGTAGTCTGTTGGTTCCAAGGAAACAAGGCACAGCAGAGAAGCATGGCAGAGGATAAAGAGTCCATGTCATGGAGGACAGGAAGGCCGCAAGAAGAGAGAGCCCAGCTTATTTCTGTACCTTTATATTTCATCCAGGATACAAGCTTATTGGTTGGTGCCACCCCCACCCAGGGGAAGGCTTCCATTATCCAGACCCAGAACTTTGATAACCCGACTTAATTATCATGTAACCTTAATCTCAGAATCATACACCCTAATGTAGTATCGTATACTCATGATCCAGCCACCTCTGAAAAGCCCCACCTATGAGCTCATGAGGCTTTGGGGGACATCTAGACACAAGCCATACTACTGTAATAAAACTTTTATTACAATTAAATGTGTACATTTCTATTATACCTCATATAAATAGGTAAAACTATAATTTACCTATAGGGTTTGGTACTATGTGTGACTTCAGGTATACAGTAGGGGTCTTAGAACATATCCCCCACACAAAAGGGAGATATTATCAGTGAAGCACATTTTGAAAATTATAACAACTCTAAAGTCACTGAAATTCAGGTGGCAAAATTCTTTCAAGAGAGAATGGTAAGCTTCTGAACGTGGACCCTCCCCTTTGCTCTGAGTACTCACACTGCAGCGTCTCTGTGCTCTTTCCAACCCGCGAAGCCTCTACTGCTGCAGAAACCCGTTCTCACTGAGCCATCATGGCGACTGAAGCCACAGCACTAGGCACCAGCATGACCACAGACACAAACAAGGAATGAAGACAGAATTGCGAGGAGGACTGTGATTAGAAAGCGGTCATCCTAGTGGCCCAGAGCATGCTGATGCTTATTTAGATAATCATCAAAATTTAGACTAATTTTTATCTTGTAGAGAAAACAGAAGCTTCACTGATTGTTTCAAAATATTCCAGTTAGGCGAATACTGCAGTAACCATGCCTAAGTACTCTGCAAGCTTTACCTATTCCTTTCTGGTCTGAACTAGTTGGACTCTCAGAACAGTCCGTTGCAGTGCACACACCCACCACCAGAGGGAAACAAAGACCCATCACAGGAAAGAGGAAGGCGCTCCTGCAAGTAATGGGCATGAACCTTTGCTCTTCTTGGGTGTTATAGGATGTTGAACCCAACAGGGCATATGGTGAATGGGCAACATATAAAAATCCATTATTTCGAGCCTGGGATTTAGCTCAGTGGTTCCGGCGCCTGTCTTGCAAGCGCAAGGACGTGGGTTCGATCCCCGGTGACCACACGCCATACTGGACGTGGACACGCCCAGCAGCAATCAGCACCACATACCACAGTACCGGGCGTGGTGGCTCCTGCCTGTAATCCCAGCACTCGGGAGGCAGAGGCAGGAGGATTGCTGTGATGTGAGTTGGAGGCTGAGCTCAGGGCCAGCCTGAACTACAAAGCGAGATCCTATCTCAAAAACAAAACAAAACAAACAAACAAAAATCCATTATTTCACTTAAATAAGACGGAGTTTCGCTTTTTACTTTCTTTTTTCTTATTTGCACTTACTGAACAAACTTTGAGTATGTGCCTTTGAGTACAAGCCAGACACAACCCAGAACGCTCCCGAGGCTCAAGCTGTTCGTAGACTCTCCGCAGCTTCTCGCCTGAGCTGAGGCAACATTTCTCCGAGTCTTTCTCAGAGCTCACTCATCAGGATCTTCGTGAAGGACACGGGCTCTGCAGGAGAAGGCAAGAAGGAAGGCTTGCCGTTGGAAATAGAGTGTCCGCTGGGGGGCGTCCCTGGGCTCGGATAGTGGGGCCCTCACCACCACCACCTCTGTCGGCTTCTTTCGCGTCTGCAGGAAGTTAACTCTAAGCCTCTTCTTCACCTGACAGTTCTTGAGGGCAGGCTGCATCCTCTGACTGCGGGGCACGTTTCAGGTATTGACAGAAAAGACGTTCAAGGCCAGATCCCCAGCCTCACAGAGCTCCTCAGAATCTGGCTGAGAAAACAAAACTCACACAGGAACACAGGAGGAAAACTCATCCTGCCCTTCGTGTGGGGAGGTAAGAGAACAAGAGTCAGGAGGGAGGGTGGGAGCCCCCGAGCCCTCCGGAAGATGTGGGAGGGAAGAGAAGGAACGCGAGTGTCTGAAAGACTCACCCCCAGGCGGCACAGCGCGGCCTTGTAAGATGCATCCTGTAACCACATTTGACTTTCCTGGGCAAAATCAAGGGTCGCCCATGTGGATCGCTAGAGATGGAGCACATTTCTGGATGGGAAGCTTATCCATCCAAATGAAGGACAGGGATGGCTGGCATCAACGTCTCTGTCAGCAGACTTCTCTCAAGCCCGCCCCTCGGCCTCCCCAGTGAGGCTGCAGCCCCAGGGCATCCCATCGGGACTGCGGCTTTCACCCCTCCGGTTCATCCTGCCAGGGCACCTGTCACCAGGTGCCACCCTTGGAATCATCTCCTTTGCCACAAACCATAGAGTTCCATCTGTCCTGCTGGGCAAAGGGGCAGGAGAGAAGGTCTCCTCCTCCCTGTTCTTTAGGGGTGCTGAGCCAGCTAAGCTCTTCTGCCTAAATCTCCTGTCCCTTCTGCCATGAAAAAAACCTTATTTTCACCTAGCTCCAGAAGTCACAGAACAAGAAGTCATCTTGTTCTGTGTAACAAGGGTATGGGGGTAGTTTTTGGCTATTACCAGTGAACTTGACCTTGAGGGCTGTTTGAATACCCCTGGAAAGGGTAAAGAGAGACCAGGATAAAGAATCAAAATCAGTATTGCACTTAGAATTCAGTGTATGAACTAAACCTGCCCCAGGAAAAAATCCAAAGGATCTAGTATACTAGGAAAGTTTTAAGTCTAGAGATACAGCCTGCCTGATGGATAAGGATGTTTGGTAATGTGGAAATTACTAGAAATTATAACTTTGCATCTAATAACTTGGAATTTCCACTTCCTCGTGAGCATGCACATCATTCTTTCATTAAGGTAATGAATGTTACCTACAAAATACAAGGCGTTCTGTCAGATCTAGAGCCACAGAGAGGAACATGGCACAGGTCCTTCCTGGAAACACTCAGCATAGTAGGGAGTGGAGGCAGGTGTGTCCACACACCAGCAGGACTCAGGCTGAATGTGGGTGCCAGAGAAACACATGGACTGGAAGTTCTCAGCCCTAAGCTTTCACAGGCCTGGATGCTAATTTCACACCAGGATAAAGCTAGCTAAGAGGCCACTGGAGACGGAGCTATTGCTCAGGGAGCTCTGATAAGGAAACAGCATAAGACAAATAAGAGACTAAAGAGCCACACATAAAATAAGTCATAAATAATGGTATCTGATGCCAATAGAAGCCCTAGCAGAGACTGAAGGTGTGGAGCAAGGTCATTTGTCAAGCCCATTCCATATTTACTTAGTATTTAGAGGAAAGGAGCAAATATCACACTTAATGAAACAATGAAAGATGCCAAGAAATAAGGGCTCACAAATCGGACTGGTGATAACCAAGGGCTAACATGAAAACCAGACAGCAAGATGGCCTGGTGCTTCTGCAGAGAGACGGCCCCAGGAGTAGATCAGACCAGTGGTGTATAGTCTGCAGAAATCCCACAGTGAAGAGCCATGGACTCGGGCCAAAATAAGGAAAGTTTACTTTCTCATGATTCTGGAGGCTGAAAGGTCAAAGTTAAGGTGTCAACAGAGTGGATTTCTTCTGACCGTCTCTCTCCTTGGCTTGCAAATGACAGTGTTCTCCTTGCGTCTTCCTCTGAACAGCAACTCGACATACATCTCTGTCCCAGTCTCCACTTGAAGGACACCAGACATACTGAATCCTGCATAGCTCCAATTACCTGAAGACTCTCCTATGCTTAGACAGGTTTATCCCTCATGGGTTTATGGGCTGGGTGTTTGGTCTGCAGTGTGGTAGTTTTAAAAGGTGGAGCCCAACAGTAGACCTTTGGGTTACTGAAACACTGCCTTCAGAAAAGGCTCAAGTAGCTCTCATGTGACCTGAAGTAATTCTTACATGAGGATTGTTACAAATACAGGAAGCTAGATCCTTCCTCTTACTCTGGCTTCCTGTGTTAAGATCTGATCTCTTCCTATGGCACATGTTCCTTCCATAGTGACTTCATCTGCCATGAGTACTTCACAATAGTGAGTGCCATGCCCTCTTACCCCAGAAGTGTGAGCTAATGAAATATTTTTCTTTATAAGTTACCCACCTTCACATATTTTGTTATAGTAACAGAAGACAAGCTAATACAAATTGTATCTCTAAATGCAACCACAAGGACAAGGAGTTAATGCTTCTGTATTCATGGAAGAAAAACCACTTTAGCTAGATCTGTAATCCCACACTCATAACCTTAAAGCTCCTTAAACAAATATTTTCTGAAATCACCCAGGGGAGCCAGATCCCATAAAGCCAAAGCCCATAGCTGGAATAAGGCACATCCTCTGCCTCTCTCAAGAAGCCTTAAGAACATGCCTCCATGTTTGACAAAAGATCTCTCTTGGTACTAATTGTGGGTGGTACTATGATTCTCCATCATTTTCTTGGTGGTGATGAACACCTTCAAGACACAAAGAGAACTCATACCCCTCAAGACTCCTCTCTTGTAGCATCCTTCTTACACATTTGCAGCAGCACCATGAGCAAACACATCATTGAAAGGGAAATGCATCAGTAAGCAAGTTATTTTAGAGACTTTCCACCTTAACAGCAATGCCTGAAACTTGTCTTGAGATTTTTTTTAAAATCCCTGATCAAATTAAAAATTATCTAAAATGTGAGAACTGCCTACCACATGCTAGTAAGCATAAAGGGTAGTAAGTGACAGGTAAGAATAAGTTGGTGGGATCCTTTTGGAGCAAGACAGCAGTACACATTAATAGATTTAAAATTATCAGGTCCTCTAACACAGAAATATGCTGCTAGGAACTTGTTCTAAACTAATAGTCCTAAATAAAATAAAAGTATATACAAATGTAGTCACCATAGTGTCACTTATGATAGTTAAAACTTTGAAACCATCTAAATTTTTAATTAATTGATTGACTGATTGGTACATATTACATACACGTCATGATCGCAATCGACATTGAAAATTTGTACCAGCATATGACATGTCTTAATTCTCATTTTTCCCATTCCCCTTCCCGCCCTACAGCCCCCACCCCATATATACATAAGCTTTGTTTCCTTTTTTTAAACCATCATATTTTCCCTCACAATATATTCTCCTACTCCCTTTACCATTTGAATATTTTTTATTTCACAGTATCTATTATATACTCTAGAATTCATTTATATCTTCAGTTTCTCATACCAGAGAAGAGATACGATATTTACACATCTACCATCTATTTATTTCACTTATGAGTATGGCCTCAAGGTACTTCCATTTGAGTATAAATGACTCAAACTATCATTCTTTATGTTAGAGTAATACTCCATTTTATAAAAGAACCACATCTTCATCTAGTCTCCAGTTGATGGGCATTTGAGCTGTTTCCAAGATTTAGCTAGCACAAACTGAGCTGCTATGAGCACGGGTACACAAATGCCGCTGTGATATGAGTCATTTAATTCTTTGGTGAATATACCTCACAGGGGATTAGCAGGATCACATGGAACCTCTAATCCTAGTTTTCTGAGAAATCTCCACACTGATCTCCATAATGGTTGCACCAGTCTACATTCCCACCAAAAGTGGTCCTCCTCACAGCCTTGCCAGCATGTGTTGCTGGCTAATTGTGAGACAGCAGCCATTCTTTGTGAAGTGAAATGAAACCTCAGTGTTGTTTTCATCTGCATCTCTTGAATGACCAGTGATGTTAAACATTTCTTCATATGCTTCTTAGCTGCTTTTACTTCTTCCTCTGAAAAGTGTCTGTTCAATTCAGATGCCCATTTTTGAACTGGACCTTTAAATTGGGGGGTGAGGGCTAATTTTTTTAAGCTCTTTGTAAATTTTAGATAGTATCCCTTTGTTTGAAAAATAGCTAATTGTTGGTTGTCTTTTTGCTCTGCCAGTGGTTTCCTTTGCTGAGCAGAAGCTTTTTAATAGGATGAGATCCCATTTATTGATCCCTTCTGCTAGTTCTCATGCTATAGAGAAAACTATCTAATTTTTAAAATAAAGGGTACATATTTTTAAAGTTGCAATGTATTTATAAGAGTAAGTCACACTACATCATGGGCCCCAGATGTAGCTCAGTGGCGCCATGCCTGCCTGACAAGTGCAAGATCCTGACTACAATACCCAGTACAAAAAAAAAAATTACACCAGAAAGATAAAGAGGAAAACTTGAATGATCATGGTAGTGTGCCTGCTGGAATATTAACTTGAAAAAAAACAGGAAACAATAGTATGTTCCCAGAAGAATCACAACTACATGAAGATGCACAGAAGAATTAAGCAAGAAACATACTGAAATGTTCACAACATTTTCCTGCTTATATTTTTATATGTTTTCCGAACCTTGTCTCATCCTTGTGTGATTTTATAATATAAACACAGAATAAATTCTGTTTAAATATAATAATCACATAACACATTGTAGATCTTTCTGCGTATTTTCTGCATATTTATGGATAAATAAATACTTGCTTATTTTTTTAGACAGTAGTGTCTACACAAAGTTAATATAACTAGTACCTAGGCTAGCTCGGCTCCATTCACTTGACCCAGGGCCAGCCACACAACCCCACCAGTCATAAGGCCTACTACCCAGAGGCAGAATAATAAAAACAGACCTTGCACTTGCCCTGGAATATTCCAAAAGCCCAAAAGAGGCACATCTTTGCCAGACTCTCCTATGTGACCTGCAGTCACCTTTCTTTACTCGGAGCTTATTGGAGACTCTTGCATATGGACTGAATCTTATACATCGAATTATAACAGAATAAATCATGGAGCACAGTAGACATAGCTGACCTGACTGTGCATCCTGTCAATCATGTTGTCAATCATGCTGTAACAGTTGCCTCCTCAACCCAGTTGCCTCCTCAACCCAGAGTAACATTTTAAATTCCCAACCCTAGCCCTCTCATTCAGGGCCCACTGTTGCCTAGTTAAACTCTACTACTGTTTCCTTACCATTGAATGACAAGTTCAAGTCTTTCTTCCTTGCACACAAGAACTGAGTAAACCTGTTTGACCTCATCACCCATAACAACAAAGTGTCAGTATCTAAGAGCAATTTTAAATTTAAAATAGAAATATAACAACATAGGAGACCACTCCTCCTGAAAATACCTATGGAACTGTGGAAGAAAATCACAGATAATGTAACTTTAACTTAATTGTGAATGTCCAACATCTTCAGCAAGCAGAAAAAGAGAAGATTTCTTCACTATTACTGCAAAACTCTTCACAGTTATAAAAAGGGAGCAGCCACCATCTGGGAAATTCCAATCTCAGGTCATGCCACTTTCTACTTAAGAAAAGATTTTGTTATATTTTTTAAAAAAAATCTTCCTGTAAAAAATTAATTGTACCAATTATATGAATCAGAATGCTTTTGGTTAAATTTTACAGAAATCATTCCTACTTACTTCATGTGTATTAAGCCAATTTAGAGGCATAATTGGAAACCAGCTGGACCTACAGCCAGGTATGTACCCTGGGGGGCCCTCCAGCTGCCTCACTCTGCTCCCCAGCAGCTCCTCTCTGCCTCTGGCTCTCTCCTGCCCCAGAACACATTAGGGCTACATGGCCTCTCAAAGGCTCCCAGCTACTCCTCACACAACTCCCCAGCCCTGTACACAGTTTCTCGTCTTTATTCCACAAGAGCTGTTCCCAGGAAACAACTTGACCCTGTTCAGGCCTGGCGGTAATTCCTGGACCGAAGGCTGAGAGTAGCAAGGCACAGTGAAAACACTCTGGAGTCCTCTTGCGGCCCCAGGCACAGTCCACGTGACCACTCCATATCACACCAGGGCCTGAGGAAGGGGTGGAGTGGACACACTCACCCAGGCCAGCTGCCTTCATATCAGATCACTTTATCTTCTAGTTAACGAGCATCGAACTAATTCAGGGAAGAAGATGTCTTAAACAGAGATGATTTCTCTCTCAGACCTGAAAATGTTTGCTCAATTTATTTCAGCTTTTCTTCTAATATCATTGTTCTCCTTCTACACTGTTTTTTTAAAGTTAGATGTGGTGGGGCCATGTTTTTCTCAGCATGCCACCTTAGGGAAGGAGCCCTGGCTTTGAATTTTTAAGTTCTTCTGTATTTGGCCACCATGATAATGAGCTCTCTGTGCACAAGTCTGGGGGAAAGTCGTTCTACAACCTGCTAAATGTCTGACAACCAGACAAAACAGCACATAGAACATGTAGCTTGGTAGGGAAGGGCAACTGTACACCAGACACCACGGACAAACCCCCTCACAGAGATTACATTTTAACACCAAAGAAAAACGTAGCTACTTCCAAAATCTTGAGGAAATCATTGATATTTTGTTGTTGTTGTTTAGTCTTGACTTGTTTATTTAAAGATGGACCAGACTAATTTTCAAGTTTGCAACTAAATCCAAAATTCTGCAGGATCTTCTGAATGATTAACACAGTTACAAATAGAAAGTTTTACACATGCATTTTTAAAGAATCAAATCACTCCAATAGCTGATATCCATAAGGAAAAATATTCAAACTATCGATATGCTCAAGTTCTCGGAAGAAAGTATGTCATGTATTAATTTTTCTCTTTCCACTTAGAGGATTTCTCCTAGCAAGGGTATGGAGTGGGCCACTCTGCTTTCAAGACAGGAGCATGCAGCAGAACTAACTATACAGGCTATCAGACGTGGCCACTCTGGTAACCACTACTGTCCATGCGACAGGTTGGAAGAAGATCTAAGTCTTTACTTCCTGCTCCTGGAGTTGTGTCCGGCAGAGACAGAGCTGCCTGCAGGAAGGTTCTTGTTCAACCTGCTTTGGAAGAACAATCCTGCAGCTGCGTTTGCTGAAAATAGACCTCTGTAGCATGAATTACCCAGCAATGTAATGGATCAGTCCAAGAAGAGACGGGGGATGCAGGGGGGTGGCGGGGGTGGCAGAGTGAAGAGTGAAGAGCACTTGTGTGCCAGGCACGGTTCTTCTCAGAACAGCCCTGTCATAGTGCCGCTGCCTGCAATGGCCACCACACCTTCTGAAAGCCTTGGTCTAGTTTGGTCATGAGCTAAGCTGAGCTTTCTGCTCACCCTGGAACTGTGCTGCCCCATGCCTGGGATGCAGGGTCTAAGAGCACCTCAAAGGGAGAGCTGTGATGGCGTCACCACAACCAAGAGGAAACCTCAGTGTGAAGTTGGTTGGGTGCCCAAAAGGTACTAGAGACAGTCACTCTCCATCCCAAAGGGAACCGAAAATAGTCACCACTGAAAGGTCATTGTTCAAAACAATGCTTATTGATTGACCTGATTTGAGTTTATGCCAAGATACAGAAGAATATGTTTATTTGAATATTGGGAAAATTTTGCAGATGTTTACAATATTATAAATGTTGACTATGATTAGCTTAAATGTAAATATTATTTTAGATTTTTGTTTTCATTTAATTTTTCATGTTTTGATTTTCTAAAATGAACATACATTTCTCTTCTAAGTTTTGAAATATTTATTTGGAAATCTTAGCTAATAGCTACACAAGAAGGAAGGCAACATTTGTTGAACACAAGAGCTGAAATCTAATATTTTAACCAAGGATCTAAACCACCTTCCCCTCATATGTGTCTTCTGTCCCTTTGTGGTTAGTTTTCACATCTTCCCAAATGCTCGGAGTCAAATTACCAAGTGTCCTTCAAGTGGTTTTTAAAAGTTTAAACAGAAACATTTGCATGGAAGAGAAACATAATGAGTCATCGCATTTTCAAGAACCTATGTGTGTGAATTTAGTTTGGGGACAAACACAATCACAGTGCAGCAAACAGTGCAACAACCCAGACAACACATGCTGTACTTTGTTAATTCATTTACAAATAATGTCACATTGAAATCAGTGGTGTTCGTTGCTGGTAAGTTAATGCTAGTTTAATAAAGTGAAACTCCAGTTCATTAAGGATTGTTCATCTTTCATGAGAAAGCCTATATAACTGCTTTATATGCAATAATGCATCTTGCAACAAAAGGGCAGGTAAAGGGGCAGGGTCTGAATTTAGACCCCTGGAGGCAACTTTGAAGGGGCAGCAGCAGAGTCTGTTCTAAGCTCAGATTCAGAGCAGAAGTTGCTTCATAAATCCAACTGCTTTTTAAGACACAGCTCTCCAGTGTCGACTCACCAGTCAAGAGACCATATGCTCTTCCTTGACTCAAAGAAGAAACAGTGAATTATTTTCTCTAGATCTGTGAAAAACGCCGCTGGGAATTCAGTTGGGATTGCACTGAATCTGTATAATAGTTGTAAGAGTATAGCCATTTTGGGCCGGGGAGTTAGCTCAGTGGTTTCGGCGCCTGTCTCGCAAGCGCAAGGGCCCGGGTTCGATTCCCAGGTAACCACATAACAATACTGGGTGTGGAGACCCACACCCAGCAGCAACCAGTACCACATACCACAGTGCCGGGCGTGGTGGCTCACGCCTGTAATCCCAGCACTCGGGAGGCAGAGGCAGGAGGATTGTGATGTGAGTTGGAGGCTGAGCTCAGGGCCAGCCTGAACCACAAAGTGAGACCCTG
>PVIR01012577.1:0-44340 GCA_004026965.1 Petromus typicus
TTCAGGCTGGTCCTGAACTCAGCCTTGAACTCACAGCAATCCTGCTGCCCCTGCCTCCCAAGTGGTGGCATTATAGGCGTGAGCCACCATGCCTGGCACTGTGGTATGTGGTACTGATTGCTGGTGGGTGTGAGTCTCCACACCTAGCATTGTTGTATATGATCGAACCTGGGCCCTTGCACTTGCAAGGTGGGTGTCGGAACCACTGAGCTAAATCCCTGGTCCATATGCTTTTGATCACTTTATCTTCCCAGCCCTACACCAAGTGATCTGGTATCTCTCTCTCTCTCTCTCTCTCTCTCTCTCTCTCTCTCTCTCTCTCTCTCTCTTTTTGAGACAGGGTCTCGCTTTGTAGTTCAGGCTGGCCCTGAGCTCACTATGTAGCCCAGGCAGGCCTCAAACTCACAGGAATCCTCCTGCCTTTCTCCCGAGTGCTGGGATTATAGGCATGAGTTACCATGCCTTGGCATTGTGGTGTGTGTTACTGATTGCTGGTGGGTGTGAGTCATGACACCTGGGATTGTTGTATGTGGTTACCAGGGACTGAACTCACATCCTTGCGCTTGCAAGACAGGTGCTGGAACCACCAAGCTAAATCCTGTCCCTGATCTGGTATCTCTTGATTAGAGCTATGAAGATGTGGAAGGGTTGGAGGTACCAACATGCATTGGAAGAATGAAAGGAGACATCTGATAGGCAATAGTTCTTGCATTGTTTATTATATCATTCTTTATTAAACCCACAAAAGAAAGGAAAGGAAATTTCCATTCCTGGGAATTGGCATTATGAATTAGTATCAAGTGGTCTTAAACTGGTTTTCACATATACATCGCATCCTCTCACCCATTCTGATAAGTCACGGCCGGCACAGTGACGGGTCCAGGAATCCCTGCAAATGAAGGGAGAAAGAGAGGATCAGAAGACCAAGTAGACATGTGGATGCCGTGGCAGTACCATTGTCTCTGGCTGCCCGGAGTTAAGGCCATTCCTGTGAACTTACCAGGCATTCATACTGTTCTTTGAAGATACTATCCGCTTGGCACACATGATGTCATCCAGAATATGGGGAGTAAGGAGATCTAGGGGAGTGAGTAAAAAGTGAGACACAGTCACCAGTGCACCCTGGTGCATCGGGGCCTGCAAGGCTTCCATGTGTCCCCAGTGCCAACTTACCTTGGCAGTCAATGTGGCAAAGGTTCTTGGTGGGTGTGATGCCATTGTCACACCACCAGGCGGAGTTCAGCTGAAAAATACCATATTCACTGCTCCCGTCAGGGTTGTGGTCCACGAAGGAGGAGTCAAATCCGCTCTCGTAGTGTGCCATGCACAGCCCTGAGGAGAGAGAAGGGAGATAGGACTTAAGCATAAGGCTTAAGAATAGAGAAGTTAGGGTAAGGCAGGTGAAGACAGGGATAATTGTCATGTTAGTAGTGAGGGTGATGATCAGCGATGGTGTTCATGGGAGAGACTGAGGCAGTGATGGTGAAGGCAATGGGTGGCTTTGGGTATGGGAGGGACTTAGGGTAACCAGGGAATCTCACAGTCTCCGATGCTGTAGCCTTTATAGTTTCTGAGGCCTGCCATCTCCAGCTTCTCTGCTAGCTCGCATCGTTCGAAAATCTTCGTGCTCACGTTGTCAGCCATCAGTAAGGACAAAATCACTATCACTGTGCCTAGGAACTGCATTGTGATAGCCACAAACCCTCCAAGCTAACTAACTCTGCTCCCAGCTCACCTTGCAATGTTCAGAATAAGAAACATTCTAGAACTCTGGGCTCTATGAACACTGCTCTAGGTAATAAGATTCTAGGACATGGAGGTCAAAGGTCAAACCATCTCCCCATTTTCCCAAATGCCAGTTTAGAAATCAAACTACATACACAAGGACGAAGAAAGATACTGACATATACACAGAGATGGAAGGGGACAAGGGAGAAACCCAAAGCTGTCAGAAAGGGCTGCAGGGGAAGGGGTTAGGGACACACAAAGGACAGGCATTACTTGATTACTAGGCCTCACACTGGGCCCACACTCCCCTGGCACTTGGTCACCTCCATTTCCCCTCATGGAATATTGTCACTTCCACTCTTGCTGTGTGGGCAGTGCTGCTTGTCCCAGTGTGCCTCTTGCCACCTCTGATTCCTCATGCTCTGCAGAATGTGACCCCATAGCTCTGCCTCCTGCTCCCTATTGCCTCCACTGACTCCCTGTCTTAGTCCATTTGTGCTGTTAGACTGGACCGTCTATAAAGAATAGAAACTTATTTCCTCACAATTCTGGAGGCTAGAAAGTTCCCATATCAAGATGATGCCATCCAGTGAGGGCTTTCCTGCTGCAGCTTCACACGGCCGAAGCTGGAAGGGCAAGAAAGCGAATCCATTCCTACATGTCCCTTTTACAGCAGTGTTGATCCACTTCAGAGATTGGAGCCCTCCTGACCTGAACACTTCCCCACAAGCCCCATATCCCAATACTGTTGCTTTGGGATTAGATTTCTAGCACCTAAAGCTTGGAGGGGACACATTCAAACCGTAGTGCATCCTTGGCACCTTCACCTCTTTGCACTTACTGTTCTGTTATCTGCAAATTGAGCCCACCCCATGTTACATATTAGAAATGCCATACTATGTATATGGTGCATATGCTCAACTGCATTCTCACCGTCATTCTCATTCTACCTTCTATCCCCAGTTCACTGACGCTGCTTCAGTTTTATCCACTCACACTAGATCTTCTCCACAATTTCCTAACCCTTTCCTTAGTATTGCCCTGTCCTCTCATATCATATTCCTTCACCTCCATTCACGCTCAGACTCATTTTCTCCTTTTACTTCCACTTCCCGACATTGCATCAGACGGGCCCGTCGCCCTCATGTGCCCGTCCTTCAGCTCTAGTCACTGACTCTGGGCCTCATTTCTCCTCCATTCATTCCCTTGCTGCCTCTTACTCGTGTCTGTTCTCTCAGATGTTGCTTCCCATCACCCCCATTTCTTAAAACTCTGTCCCTCATTTCTCCTAAACTCTAGCTCATGTGACCCACTGTCTTAGTCACTTTCCTTATCTTTCAGACACAATACCAAGCACCTGCAATTTAATGGCAAAAATGCTTATTTTGGCTTACAGTTTAGAGAGGTTTCAGTCCATATTAGGCTGCTGGCTCCAAGGCAGAATGGCATAGCACAGGGCAGTGTTGGTGAACCTGTGGCATGTGTGCCAGAGAGCTGTTTGTTTGTATCATTGAAAGCTCTAAAAGGTTTGCCATCACGGGCATAAGGCACAGAGAGAAGCTGCTCATAGCATGGCAGACAGGGAGCAGAAAGAGTTTAAGGGAGGATCCAGGGAGAGATATAAACCGTTCCAATAACCTGCCTCTTCCGACCAGACCCCATTTCCTAATAGAAAGTGAGCTATAAACCTTCATAATCGAGTCATCTTCCAAAAGCCGTATGAGTGCACAAGGCTCTTGAGGGGCATCTAGTGTAAACTGTAACATCCACACGTACTCTGTGCTTGGTCATTGCATTCTTGCTCAATATTCTCATTTACTTGCACTCGGCTTCTCATTACCTCATGCATTTAAATTCATTTCTGATGTAACCCCATTATCTTCTTGCATTTCTCTCCTGATTCATAGTCACTCCCACGTTGTCCCTGTTCCCCCACTCACCTCCATTGCTTCGAATTTGCCAGTTTTCATTTACATTGGGGCTCACGTTTCTCCACTTACTCCATATGACCTTCATCCTCTCTCTGTTCACCTCAAAACACTCACATTTACTTACATTTGGCTCTACTGTTCTTTCTCACTGGAAAAAAGGTAGTTCAATGCTGATGTGATTGCTCCAAGATCACCAGAAACCTGGATCCTCCTGCAGCTCAGAGAATAACCAGAGGTTGCTCTGCAAACTTCCCTGCTTCCTTGTGGTTCAAATGACTGGATGCAATGGCAAAACTTTAAAAAAAACTTATTTATTCTTTGGTGGCACTACGGATCAAACTCACAACCTTGCACTTACAAGGCAGGTGGCACTGCGACTGAGCTAAATCCCTAGCCCTTGGCAAAACTTACATAGTTGTGTTAAGGTGTATCTCAACAGCAATTGTAAAGATGACTTTCCAGCCAGGTAGGAGGCCTTTTTTTAATTGCATTTGGGTGGGAGAACCACAGCATGCAAACTATGTGGTGAAACCACTTACCGGTCAGCTTTCCATGGCCCTTCAAACATCTACCCAGTTGCTGCTCAGGCTACTGCACAAGAAGGGTGCAATTACAGGAACTGATGATAGAGAATGCCCGGGTCGTGGGACTCCTGGCTCTGCAGTAGGAAGCTGTGGATGTGCATTGTGGGCCTGGGATAGTTTCTGAAGTGGGACAATACCTGGCTGAGAAGTATTTCCAGAGCTGGCAGTCTCTGTACCCCAGTGCCCACCAACATTAAGGCATGCCACCTTCTGCGTAGCGTGTGTGTGTGAATGTGTGTGTTTGCACATGCACAATATGGTGGGATGATGTTTAGAGACTGAAAGAAGCCAGATATTAGTGGTCCTTAAAGGTCCAGCTCTCCTTATTTTTACTAATACATTGAGTAGGTAAGTTTTATACATAGGAGGTGCTGATTCTCCAAGGGAACAAGAGTTCTCAGTTCCTTCTCTGCTTTCCCTCACCTTGTTTGCTTCATTCTTTGACTAGTTTTAATAGTTCTATGTAGAGAGAAATTCTATATAATTTTGGGGGAAAATAATTACACAATTAAAATTTTTATCAGGTCTAGCTTTCCTGCCTGGGGCCAGCTATGGCTTGTCCAGACGTGACTCTATCTTTATCTCCTGTAACAACAAAACCCCCAGTGTTCCCACATGCTGGGATGCTCCAGGACAGAAGTACACGAGGACCTTCAGCTACATAATTCCTCGTTGTTCTAGGATGTAGGAATTTGCTGCTCTCTGCGTGACCTGTTACATTTGTTACTCCTGATGTACCAAAACTACTGCCTTCCGAGACATCACTCAGAAGTGTCTGAGTGATCTGTTACATTACTTACTTCCCATGGACTGAATAAAAGTGTAGCAAGCTTGGGTCTTTTGCTTTTGCTTCCCAGAACAACACGGATCAGCCCAAGCTCAGCTTCTTCTCCAAGTCTCATTTCTGTCTTAATTATTTCGCTTTGTGTTCTTGGGCTCAAAGAAGACAACAACTGAACTGCGGTCATTGTAGTTACATCCCCTTTCCTTGTTCCCTACAGTTCTAATGTGAGGCTCCCAAGATACCTTCTGGAAATTTTGTTAGATGTTGAATAAAGAAAAGTAAAGTATTATTGGGTAGAAGTTATAGATCCAACCTTGAAAACTCATGTGAACTTGAGCAAGTTACTTAACCTCAGATCCAATTTCCTTATTGGAAAAGTGGGAACCATGGAGCTGTTGTGGTGGCTATTGGAGGCAGGTCATGTTATGTAATTCACATAGTGCCTGGCACACAGGGCATACTAAGCTATGTCACTTCCTGTGCCTTTTGCTGAACCTCCTCACTGCTCTCTCTGTTCTCACCCTTGTTCTTCAGTTTTTTTTCCATATGGCAGCCTGTAAGTCACCTTTTTAGTTTTTCCCTCTTATTAAAGGTCTAACACACATATCTGGGTTTTTTTTTTGTTTTGTTTTGTTTTGTTTTAGGTTTTTAGAGACAGGGTCTCACTTTGTAGTTCAGGCTGGCCCCAAGCTCAGCCTCAAACTCACATCACAACAATCCTCCTGCCTCTGCCTCCCAAGTGCTAGGATTACAGGCGTGAGCCACCATGCCCGGCACTGTGGTATGTGGTACTGGTTGCTGCTGGGCGTGAGTCTCCACACTCAGTATTGTATGTGGTTACCGGAGAATCGAACCCGGGACCTTGTGCTTGCAAGACTGGCGCCGGAACCACTGAGCTAACCCCCCGGCCCCACACATATCTGTTTTCATTTAAATAATAAACATAACATTTGTTATGTGCCAGATGTTCTAAACTTTTTTTATAGTTAGCTATATACTTGTCACTACAACCTTAATGAGATAGGCACTGTCATTATCTTTATTTTATAGAAGTGGAAACAAACACAAGAAGTTAAGAGTCATGCCCTATGTCACATGGCTGGTAGGCGAGGCTTTGAACTCAGGCTGTTCCCATGTTTGTTTGCATCTGCTTTTTTCCTTACAGCATCCCCAACATCCCCAACACTACCTGACACACAGGAGGTATTTAAGCAAACCCTTGTGGGGGTCACATTCTAGTAGGGCAAGACAGGCAATAAATGAGTTAAATATACGTGTATTTCTAAGCTTAATACATAATGCTAGATTCCTTCAAACTGGCCTTTTAAAAGTCAGATCCGGGCTGGAGATTTAGTTCAGTGGTTCTGGTGTCTGTCTTGCAAGCGCAAGGCCCCGGGTTCAATCCCCTGGTAACCACATACAATACTGGGCGTGGAGACTCATGCCCAGCAGCAACCAGTATCATATACCACAGTGCCGGGCCTGGTGGCTGACGCCTGTAATCCCAGCACTTGGGAGGTAGAGGCAGGAGGATTGCTGTGATGTGAGTTGGAGGCTGAGCTCAGGGCCAGCCTGAACCACAAAAGCAAGACTCTGTTAAAAAAAAAAAAAGAAAGAAAGAAAAACAAATTAAATCCCTCTTACGATTTCCAGCATGTCCAGAATAAAATGTGAGCCTATTCCCTGGCTGAGGAGGACCTACAACACTTAGCCACCAATCATACCTCATACACTCTCAACATGCTGACAGTGTCTCTGCCCATTCAGAGAAGGCAACCTGTCAGCCATTACTTCATCCCCAGGATGTATGTATGTCTTTAACATATCTGTTTATCCTTCAGAGCGTTGTCTGCTCTGCACATCTTTCTACCTTCTTTCTTCAAACGCTAGAACAGGAGTTCACTCCCAGCACATGCCACTGGATGGAACTGACAGTGAAAGTCCCTCCTACCCTCTTGTTCTTTGTGCATGGACAGTATTCGGCTCTACATCGTGTCTTTCTGTCCAATTACACCTGCAACACCACGGCTACTGAGTCCAAAACACGAAATTCTCGCCTGCTAGAATCTTTTCCTTAAGTTAGTGCTCTCCACTCCGTCCTACCACAAGAAAATTGGCATTTAAGTCTTAGGAATCCCATCCTCCGCAGAACAAAGTAAACACCTGTTCTGCACCGCCACCCTGGAGTTGAAGAGATGTAAGCTTCGCCATCTAGCTTTGGAACAGTGACGTCACCAGAGGAGCTACCTCCCTTCTGCGCCTGCGCTGCAGCCGCAGCGACTACCTCGCTCCATGTTGACTATTGGCGGATGTGGGCTCAAAAGTGTCACTGAGCATGCGCAGAGCTGACGGCTGCAGTTTTTTAGACTGCGGTATCCAGAGAATCGGTCCCGAAGCGGAAGTGCTTCTTAGAGCCAGGTCTTATAACGGTTTCCTCAGCAGCGGGCAGAAAATCTGCTGTCGAGACAGGTTGAGGGGGCGAGTGCCGGGGTCATTGGCTGAGTGATGGGGAGTTGTGGGAGATGAATGGAGGTTTACGAGAGTCACTAATATCGGCGGGGACTTGGGATGAGTGATAGGTGTTTGAGAGGTCAGTGGATGAGGGTCTGTGGGCTCAGTGGTGGACAAAGTTGTGGGGCTACTTAGGATTCAGTGGGTCTTATCAAATTTCGACTTTCACACATTTTCCAGCACTACGACCGGTGCTAAGGCTTCATGTGCATCCCTCAGGCCCCTCTTCAGATGTGCCTGCCTCTCCCTATACCCTTATTCCCTCGCCAGCCTCGAGGTGGGGAGCCTGGCCTAAATGCTTCAACTGAAGTGAATTTGCATCCGAAGGCCTCTTTCTGTCTCCTAGGCTAGCCGATCCCAGTGAGGTGAGGGAAGGAAGAGGCACCTGAGAGGACTTTCCTGCCCCGCGGGCCATCACGCAATTGGGTCTGAGAGGGGTGGGCGGGGCCTGGAGATTTGGGTTCTGAAGGAGATTGGGGTAAAACGTCATTTGGAAAGCAAGTAAGTTTTCTAAATTTTTGGCGTTGAATAAATAACAAATTCAAATTATAAGTTACTTGGGAAATAGAAAAAAGGAACTGATTTATCCCCCCAATACGTTTAAATATCCGTTATTAGACATATAAGAGTATACTTTTTAAAACACTTAACTTATAATTTTCAAATGAGTTCTTGCGTTTTACAATGTTTTCATTTAGAAGTTTACTCCAAGATTTTTCTATTAAATTTTTTAAACTTTCAGTTGAAGTGTATGTACCACAAAGTACATAGATAAAATGTATGCAGTTTCATATAGAAGTTTTAAAAGAAGAGACATTTAACTAGGCTCATGCCATATGACATTTTTAAGAGCTGTATAGCATTTCATTTTCAATTCTGAAATTTACTTTTTGCATTATTATTGGTCATAAAGAATCATTTAAATTTGGCATTGTTAAAACCAATGCAAGCCCATAGACCCTCATGTAGGTACTTACAAAGAAATTATATATTATGATCATTTATTTCATTAAGGAAAGTATGTAAAAGTACAGTTTCTGGGTCAGTGTACAATTTAATATTCATGTAAAAACTTCTTAGTGTTTCTCCATGTTCCCATGACAAAGATATAAGGTTATTGAAACTATGTGATTGTCCAAACTTCCACAGAGTAGCCTCATGGCCAGCTTATGTGAAGGGATTTCTAGGCAGATTACTCTGGACACTGAAAATTTTATTGGTCTCCTCACAATTCTACTCTTCTCTGTTTATTGCAGCTCAGCTTTCACACATTTCTGCCTTTTCCCAAGAAAAGCAGGCAATGGCCAAACTCCAGGTAAGTATGTTATTTGTCTGCTCCTTTCTCTGATTTATCATACATGTGATGAACTATGTGGGAAATTATTTGTAAATCAGGATGAGAATCAGAGAGTCACCGTACAACCCAGTAGTCCTTTATTAACTCTAGAGAAGTAGAAGGGTGTTCATACAAAACAATTGTGTATGAGTGCTTAAATGGCTCTACTCATATATCTCCCAAACTGGAAATAGCTCAAGTGTGTTTGAACAGGTGAATGGATAAAAAAGCTATGGAAGACACATGGCACAGATTCAGCAATAAAAAGCAGAGAACTACTGAACATATACCTTGAATGAATTTCTAGAAAGTTGTGCTGAGTAGAAAAAAGATCCAATCCAAGATTACATGCTCTACAATTCCATTTAAATCATATTCTTGAAGTAACAAAGTTCTTAAATACAGAACAGCTTAGTAGTTGCTAGGAGGTGGGGATGGGTGCGAGGAGGATGAAGAACAGCAAATGTGGCCTTGAGGGAGACTTGTCATGGTGAAAGTATTCTGTGCCTAATCAGATCACTGTCAATGTCACGGAGTAGAATTACACATGTGCAGGCCCTAAGGGCGCACAGATACAGATTCATGATGGGGTTACATCTAGATAAACTCATAAACTGAAAATGCATGTAATACACTTAACCTGCTGAGCATCACAGCTTGGCAACACAGTACATTGGTGAGTAGTTGTGTCCCCTCATAGTCACGTAGCTCCCTGAGAGCTGTGGCTCACTGCTACTGCCCAGCATCACAAGAGTAAATCTTAAGTCAAATCATTGTTGCTGATGCTGAGATGCTGGTTGCTCTTTGAGCTTTCTGGCAGCCACTAGGGAATGTAACTATGCCTTGGCTCATCTTACTGATCAGGAGAGAGTGTAACAAGGCCTCAAGAAGCCAAGGTTTCCTAGAATTGCATTTTAGGGAATTTCTTTCTGCATCTTGATGTGAATTATCTTTAACCCCACCTTGGTAATAAATGCAATGTCACTGTAGTTTTTTTTTTTTTTTTTTTTTTTTTTTAGGCCTGGTCTCACTGTGTAGTTCTGGCTGGCCCTGAGCTCACTATGTAGTCAAGGCAAGCCTCAAACTCACAGCAATCCTCCTGCCTCTGCCTCCTGAGTGTTAGGATTACTGGCGTGAGCCACCACGCCTTGCGTTGTGGTATGTGGTACTGATTGCTGGTGGGCGTGAGTTACCCCACCTGGCATTATTGTATGTGGTTACTGAATTGAATTTGGGACCTTGCATTTGCCAGGCAGATGCTGGAACCACTGATCTAAATCCCTGGCCCATGTCCCTGTATTTTTGATTTGCATTTCTCTGATAGCCAAAAATGTTGAGCATTCTTATATTTATCGGCCAGAATGTCTGTTTGGATCATTTGCCCAATTTTTGATTGGATTATTTGTTTTTCAAGATCTCTATGTATTCTAAATATTAATCCTCTCTCAGATGAATAGCTATAAAGATTTTCTCCTATTTTGTAAGTCATCTCTTCACTTGTTGATAATTTCCTTTGCTGTGCAGACACTTTAAAAAAATTTGTTGTGGGGCCACGGATTTAGTTCAGTGGTTTTGGTGCCTGCCTTACAAACATAACGTTCTGGATTTGATCCCCAGTAACCACATACAGCAATGCTGAGGGTGATGATTTTCGCCCACCAGCAATCAGAATCACGTACCATAGTGCCTATAATCCCAGCATTCAGGAGGCAGAGGCAGGAGGACTGCTGAGTTCGAGACTGAGCTCAGGACCAGTTTGAACTACAAAGCGAGACCCTGTCTCAAAAAACAACAAAAAAAAATTTAATTGAAATATTTATTGGTACATTATGTATACACATCATGATTGCACTCAACAATAGGGATTTGTACCAGTATATGACACAACTTAATTCTCAGTTTTTTCCATACCCCTACCCACCCTACCACCCCCATCCCCTAATACATAAACTTTGTTTCCTTTCTTTTTTGTTATAATCTCATTGTTTTTTCCCCTTCATCCCATTTTGCCTTAAGTATTTTCTATTTCACAATATATAACATAACATTCTAGACTCATTTACATCTTCATTTTCTCATACCAGAGAAAAGATACAATATTTATACATCTGTGATCTATTTATTTTGCTTATGAGGATGTCCTCAAGGTATGTCTATTTAAGTATAAATGCTTCAAACTTATCATTTTTATGGCAGAGTAATACTTTATTCTATAGAAGAACCACAACTTTTTTTTTTTTTTTTTGAGACAGGGTTTCGCTTTGTAGTTCAGGCTGGCCCTGAGCTCAGCCTCAAACTCACATCACAGCAATCCTCCTGCCTCTGCCTCCTGAGTGCTGAGATTATAGGCGTGAGCCACCATGCCCAGAAATGTGGTATGTGGTACTGATTGCTGCTGGGTGTGAGTCTCCACACCCAGTATTTTATGTGGTTACCGGGGGATCAAACCCTGGCCCTTGTGCTTGCAAGACAGGCTCTGGAACCACTGAGCTAAATCCCCAGCCCCGAACCACAACTTTTTTATCCAGTCTCCAGTTGATGGACATTTTGGTTGTTTCCAAGACTTAGCATCACAAACTGGCTTGCTATAAACATGGGTGCACATATCTCACTGTGATATGAATCTTTTTTTGTGTGTATATACGTAGCAGAGGACTAGCAGGGTCAAATGGCACCTCTAATTGTGCTTTTTGAGGAATCTCCAAACTGATCTCCACAGGGGTTGTACAAGTCTACATTCCCACCAACAGTCTCAAAAAACAAAAACAAAAAAAAAATTTTTTTTGATGTACTCCTATTTGTCAGTTTTTCCTTTTGTTTTCTGTTTTCCTTTTGTTTCCTTATCTATGAAATATTTGCTTTGCCAGTATTGTAAAGTTCTTCTCTCATGATTTCTTTTAGTCGTTCCAAATTTTCAAGTATTACATTACAGTTTTTGATGCATTTTGAGTTGATTTTTCTACAGGGTGAAGGATAGGGCTCTAGTTTCCACTTTCTACGTGGAGATGTCCAGCTCAGGCTGACCTTAAACTTGGAGTGATCATCTTGCCTCAGCCTCCTGAGTCTGGGATTACAAGCAAGTGTCACTATGCCCACCTTCCCAGTACCATTTGAGAGACTGCTCTGTCTCCAGTGTATATTTTTTTAGCACCTTTGTTGAGAATTAGTTGGTTGAATATTTTTAAAATGAATATTCACAAATTATAATTTGTATCTTTATGGATATAAAATGATGCTATTATGTATGTATACAATGTGGACTGGTGGGATTAAACTAATTAACAGGCTGGTAAAACTACTTGTGCTTGTGGTTTCCTTTTTTGAGGAAGCTTCTATATAAAAATTCAGCTTCTTTATTAGTTCTAGGAATATTCATGTTATCTCTTTTAGATGAATTTGTTTGCTGTTATTGAAAAATTGATCTTTTCACCTAAGTATGTAGAGTTGTTTAAAGCAATCCCTTGTTATCCTTTGAATGTCTGTAACTTAATTTCCTATACTGGTAATTGCTGTCTTCTCTTTGTTCCTTTTATCAACTTGCTAAGGGGTTATAAATCTTGTTATTTTCAAATAATCAACTTTTGGTTTCATTAATTTTCTGTTTTTTATTTTAACTTTCATTTTATATATTCTTTATTATGGTGTTTAGTTTGTTTTGGGTTTATTTTGCTATTTTACTAGTTTCTTAAGGAAGCTTAGACTATTGATTTAAAACTTTTTAGTGTATATATTTAATGCTGTAAAAATTCCTTTCCTACTTAAGCTGCATCCCATAAATTTCTGTATGTTGCATTTTCATTTTTATTCAGTTCAAAGTATTTTCTAATTTTCTTTGACTTGTATGTTATTTAGAAGAATGATTATTTAATTTCCAAATGTCTAGCAGTTTTCCTGTTTTATTTTGTTACTGGTTGATAAAATACTACTTTATAGTCTGGGGACATACCAAACATGATTTCAATTATTTTAAATTTGTTAAAGCTTGTTTTCTGACTCACAGCATGGTCTGTCTTGATAAATACTCCATGTATTCTTGGAAAAAAATATGTATTATCATTTTTTTTTATACAGGGTTTCTCTTTGTAGTTCAAACTGGCCCTGAGCTCAGCCTCAAACTCAGATCACAGCAATCCTCCTGCCTTTGCCTCCTGAGTGCTGGGATTACAGGCTTGAGCCACCACGCCTGGCACTCTGGTATGTGATGCTGATTGCTGCTGGGCGTGAGTCTCCACACCCAGTATTGTATGTAGTTACTGGGCATTGAACCCTGGCCCTTGCACTTTGCAGGGCAGGTGCCAGAACCACTGAGCTAAATCCCCGGCCCAAAAATATGTATTATCTTGATGTTTTTAGTGGAATGTTCTATATATATCATTTACATACAGATAGTTGATGAGATTATTTAGTTCTGTATTCGTGTTGATTTTCTCTGTACTAGTGCTGCCAATTCCTGAGGAAAGAATATTGAAGTATCCAGTTATAATGGAGATTTACCAGTTTCTCCTGTCAAGTGTTTCAGTATTTGCTCCATACCTGTATCTTTTTTTATGATATTGAGGATTGAACCCAGGGTTACTGTATGATTGAGCTATACTCCCACCCCTTTTTATTTATTTTGAGACAGAATCTTTCTAAATTGCTAAGTTGAACTTGCAATCCTCCTGCTTCAGCTTCCTAAAGAGCTGGGATTACAGGCATGCACCACTGTGCATATATTTTGCAGCTTTATTTTGAGGCACATATCCTGTTAGGTGTATTATATCTTTTTGATAAACTGACTATTTTGTTTTACTTTGGCTGTCAAGAATATGGCCATTTTAGCTTGATTAGTATTTCAGTAGTGTACCTGTTGCCATATTACTTTTATTCTACTTCCATTATTACATTGGCTATATTTTCTTTTAGATAATAACCTCCCAGGGCTTCTGTAACAAAATATTGTAGGTTGGATGGCATAAACAATGGAAATTCATTTTCTCACAGTTCTGCAGTTTAGGAAGTCACAGATCAAGATGCTGACTGATTTGGTCTCTGGTGAGAGCACTCTTTCTGGCCTGGAGATGGTCAGTATTTTATTTTTAGTTTTTGGTTTTTTGAGACAGGGTCTTGCTATGCAATTCATGCTGGTCTTGAACTTACTATGTAGCCCAGGCAAAATTCAAATTTACAGTGATTCTCTTGCCTCTGCATTGAGTGCTGGGATTACAGGCTTGAGTCACTACACAAGACAAACTCATGATTCTTTGGGATTGTTGTCTTTTTTTTTTTTTTTTGAGTTAGGATTTTGCTGTGTAATTCAGGCTGGCCTTGAACTCACTGAGTAGGGCAGGTTGGCCTTGAACGTGTGGAGATCCTCCTGCCTCAGCCTCCTGAGTGCTGGGATTACAGGTGTGTATCACCATGCCCCAACTTTTTAAAAATGTATATTAGTTGTACAGACTAATGGATGTCATTTTGGTACCATCATACATGCATATAGCATACTTTGATCACTCCTATCCCGTCCCCCTCCTTGTCTTTCCTTCTGTCCCCTTCCTGTTCTCTAACATCTCTTCTATTTTCATGCCATCACTTTCTTAAACATTTTTTTTTTCTAAATTAGATGACCATCTTCTTGCTGTTTCCTCTCTTGGCTTTTCCTTTGCTCATACATGGAAAGAGACTCCTGGTGTCCATTCCTTATGTAGATACTAGTTCTGTTGGATTAGGGCTCTATTGTTAGGGCCTCATTTAATAATATCAATTACCTCCATAAAGGCCCATTTCCAAATGCCCTCAGATTGGACATTGAGGCTTCAATATATAAATTGGGTAGCGCATGCAATTCAATCCATAACAGGCAGGTAATATTTTTCTGATCTGTTTTGAAAATTTTTATCTTTTAGTTGGTATATTTAGTCCATATAAATTTAATGTAATTGTTGATATTCATTATTTGCTAGTTTTTCTTTCTTATTCCTCTGTTTCTATTTTTCTACCTTTTGGGTTATTTGAACATTATGTTTGTGTATATGTGTGTGTGTGTGTGTGTGTGTGTGTGTGTGTGTGCACATGTGTACGCGTGTACGTGTGTGTGGCACTGGGAACTGAACCCAGGCTTTTGCAGTGAATTATATCCTTACCTTTTTTTCTGGTACCAAGATTTGAACTCAGGACCTTGTACTTGTAAGGCAGGCACAATGACACTGAGCTAAACCTCCGGCCTTATCTATGGCCCTTTCTTCTGTATTTTGAGACAGGGTCTCACTAAGTTGCCCAGGCTAGGCTGGAACTTGGGATCTTCCTGCTTCAGCCTCCTCGAGTGCCAGCTGTGTGTCACCATGCCTGGATGGACATTTTTATATTATAGTTTTGCTATATCAGATGGCATATAGCAGGCTGATGATACAGGTGGTAAAAAGAATTTACCATTATAGGCCAGGGATTTAGCTCAGTGGTTTAGGCAGCTGCTTTCCAAGTACAAGGTACCGAGTTTGATCCCTGGTAACTACATACCACAATGCTGGGCCTGGTGGCTCACGCCTGTAATCCCAGCACTCTGGGGTAGAGGCAGGAGGATTGACATGAGTTCCAGGCTTGCCTGGGATACGTGGTGAGCTCAGGGCCAGCCTGAACTACAAAGTGAGACCCTGTTTCAAAAAAAAAAAAGAACTTACCGATACACAAGGAATTTATTTAGATCACTGAGTACAATGTCAAGAGAAACAGTGGGTGAGTTTCCAAGAAACTCACCATGCCACCAGGTTGAGGTATGAGATTTTAGATGCAAATGAAGATGTGGGAAAGGTCTGAGATGGCAAATACAGATAATTTAGGAATGTATTTTCCGGGGGATCCTGTTCTTTTATTTTTCAGGAGCATCTATGTTGTAATTAAAGCTTTACATCAAAATTGCAAATTGTCAAGGCCATTCCTTTAGCCTTGAGAAAAGCTCCTTTATACTTAATAGGGGTATTTATAGGTTTTAACCTTTTTGGGAATGATATATCACTAACTCAGGGGAGGAAAGGATGTTTTTGTGTACTGCTTTTAGTCCTCATTAGTGAAATGCTCTGACTGTCTAGTACATACTGGGCTGAAATGTGTTATCAAAGAAGTCTGGTTGCTGTGCATTTGCACCTTTTTGTCAGCACATTCCCCTTGGATGAATCAGCAAAGTCAAATTATTGACAAGGGATGAGCAGGGACATTAATCATTAGGGGCTGCTTTTGAGTTTGCCTGTTATCGGAGGTAAGGTGACAAACTCCAAATGGATCTTTGTAGTAGGTTCAGAGGGTGATCTGAAGCACATAATTTATAACTGTGGAATTCTGGAGGAAATAAACTGGGGAAGGCAGTTCATAAACATGAACCAAAGAGAATTATTGTACTAATGAAAATGAGTATTAGTTACCATTTTTATGAAGAAGTATTTGAAATTTAGGCTAAAATAGGTCCTTCATGATAGTTATTATCATACACTTATGCATAAGAATCCTTCCTTATAAGTGCTCAGTTCTATCTTTTAGTAGCGTTGACAGAAGTTACTGCATTTTGATTTTGACATCTCTGATGCTTTTCTAATATCCTTTCTTGTCCTGAAGGCATTTCTGATTAATCATCCTTTTTATTTTTCTTTGTTGCCACGATGCCATTTTGGTCATTGGTTTAATATGGTGATACATTGGAGGGGGGAGTAAATGATTTAGAGCATTACAAATGGCTCTTATTTGAGCCACATTTGAGCAACAAAGAGGTTTAAAAGGAGGAGCTCTTAAGTCAAGTTCACCTGTAATCCATTATTAAGTTTAATTTTACCTATATTGTAGATGATGATTAAAATTGCAGAATTTTAAGAGACAGCAGATATAAAGTTCAAAAGGAAAATATAAAACAAAACGAGAGTAAAATTTAGTTTGTGTAACAGTTTTGAACAAATAAGTGATTTTCTATTAATTTTTATCAGATAATCAAAGAACCAGTTTGTTTGTGGTACTTGTTGAAAGTCTTTCCCATGAATCTGATTATAAATATTTTACAGAAAAATGAAAACTGTGGTTGATAAGACCTAAAACAACCACGGTTAGAATTTTGATGAGTTTGGTAACTGACAAAGTAATGTGTTTATTTATTTTATATAGTATGTTAACATAACAGTCATGGTTGCCAATATTATACCAGAATCAATGGACTTTCTGTTCATGGATGCTATTTTAGGTTACTATTATCTAATCCTTTTGATTATCAGAGTAGCAGCCTCTTTAACAGTTTTACACTGGTTAGCACCCTGGGAAAAAATAAAGGCTGGCCTTATGCTTTTTTTAAGTTTAGGAAATCATGTTAATGACCACAAATAGACTTATTTACCTTGTATATAAGTGAATTTCATCTATGTAATAGCAAAGTATCTGGCCATTTGGGTAAGACAAAATTTAATCATATACAATTTTTATATAAATTTTATATTTCCTTTTTTTAAAAAAAAAAAAAACTTTTTCTTCCACAAGTCCCATATCTGTTTAGATTTTTCGATGTTCCTGGCACATTTTTCATTTCAGGTTTTATTCACAGATGTTACATTTTAATTAGAGCTGGCTGAATAACAGACTCCCAAGTAACCTTGAACAATAAATTATCTTTGTACCAGCAGAAAGAAGAAAGAAGAATAAAGATGTTGCTTTTTAGCTAAGGCTGATGAATCTTTTAGGTTTTACATGGCCTTGAATGATAGATTACCTTAGTACAAGGAAGAAGCAACAAAAGAGCAAATTTAACCATATAATTTTAGTTTAAGATCATTCCAAAGTTATTTACAAGAAACATTATAGGGTCATTGATCAGAAAAAAATATTAACTTAAACCACAGAATTTAAAAGTAAATTTAGCAATCAGTCAGTGTTTTGCAATGGTTCTTTATCCACTTTTCCGCAGGCTGTGAAGAAGGCTTTTTCCCCTTTGGCATCCAGGGACGGGAGTCAACCTCTGCCTTGCCATTTGCCAGGATCCAGCACAGGCTCCATATAGTCTGAAAACCACGTTTTTCTCTACCCAATATTTAACCTTAGCCTGATTTACTGTCTGTGCCAGGTTAGGATCAGCCTCCAGTGGGAGCTCAGTCTGGTAATCTAGACCTTTCTCTTTTATCTTATTGACAGTGACCACCCCCCCACACACATTGATGCTTTGTTGTTATCCATTTCTTTTCCCTGTCCTCGTTTTGCTTGGGCTTGAACTTGGAGTTCAGCCTTTATTGTTGCCATGAGGGGGCTACCCCATAACCACTGTGACCTTACCCAGATCCTTTTTCTTTAAATCAAATCATTTACAAACAATATTTCCCCTGATCTCAAGAGTTGGGGACCCTGGGGGAAACTGGAGAAGTCACCCACTGTGGAAAAAATGAGCAAATTAGTTTAGGCAGCTGCTTTTTCAGCCACAGAGGGAGCTTTGTCCAGCAGTTCCCTGAGCCCAAGGCCAATTATTATAAACACAGATTAACAGGCAGATAAACAGACCAGGCACATAGGATAATGACATTAAATCAGACTGCACTTTAGATATATTGGCCAAGTTGAATTATGATGATCTTTTTTTCTCTTAGTTTAAATAAATTAATTAAAATTTTCCCTAGGGGATACCATAGTGCTCTTGGCTTTTTAGGTGAATCATAGCAGAGATCTCTTGAGTACTTATATTACTTTAACAGTGTAAAGTTACACCACAAGCATCGCATCGTAAGGAAGAAAGAGGGTCAGAGTGTGGAGGGGCAGAGAGACTGGAGAGTTATTCAGTGGGGAATGCACTGAAGGCTGAACCGGGGCCTGAGGGCAGCTGAAAGAAGAATCAAGGACATCCCTGTCAGAAGTTGGAGTTGAGAAAAATCGATCATGAGGGGATTTAGAAAGGTACAATGTCTTCCTGAAGTTTGGGATTCTGTGACAAGGCCATGAAGGCTTCAGTGTCACAGGCTTTAGAGTCTTCGCCCTGTTTGTGATAGAAGTTGTTCAGTTGTATTATGCTGCTATAATTTATTAAAATTCCTGATCTGGGATCTTATATTGAAGCCAGGCAGTATTGCATATGAGAATGAGACATTTCTTCTTGAGCATTTAGGGATCAAATTTAGATCAGTTTTTATGAGCAATACAGCTTAGAGGTGAATCAGAGGGAGCAGAAGACACAAAGCCTATTATAGGTCCTAATGAGGTACTATGTTCACCCAAAAAGTATCCCTTAGAGTGACAGATCACCTATCCTAGGGAACACATGAGACTTGTGCTTCTTTTGAGGAATTCCCCACCCACAAATGTGAAGACAGCTTCACTCTGGGGCCACTGTGGTTCTGGGGCCACTGTCCAGTTGATTGAATTGGACCATATGAGCACGTCCAACAGTGAGACTGAGAGAGTTGTGAGTCAGTCATAGCGATCACTAAATGGTCACAGGGAGGGAAATTGGACAATGGAAAACCTCAACACTTGTGAGCCTTCTGGATCAAGAAGTTTAGCAGACTGAGGAGGAGGTTGGGAGCCTGCAGTCAGGGACCAGATCAGCAGAGGGAGGTGGCGAAGTGGTTAAGAGGGAGTCCTTATAATATGTACAGGTTCACCCTGGATAAGCTGCCACTGCCAATAGTGCTGTGCATTGAGAGTAATGAGTGTCCCAAGGGAAGAGAACATGGCCCCTTTCCCTTATGTACTATAGCAGGATGTTCTCCTTTTTCTGCTGACTTCAGGCCCTCTGTAGAGGGGTGCTAGCCAGGGTCCATCAGTTGCTTTCCTCAAGGGACTGAGAGGACATTCTAGCTTGTACTTGATGAGTCATGGCCGTCAGGGCCCCAGCTCCCTGGCCTTTGAGTCCTACCAGGGAGTTGCCTTGCCACGGACCTTCAGTTGCTCATTGGCTGGCCTGTTGACCACACACAAGTACCAGTGTGAAGAGAGGCCAGGAGAGGAAAGTAGAGATGCTTCCCACATGGGCCATCAAACACTGTGACAGATGGCATGTAGAAGGCCTGTGATGTGGGCAGTAAAATGTTACCAGTAGACAAGGAATGTAGGAGAGACAAGAAGTTATTTAGACAGTGTTAAGAGAAATAGCAGATGGGTTTCTAAGAGAAGAATTTGCCATCAAGTTGAAAGATTGGAAATGAAGGGGTTTGAGTTAGCAAATGTAGATATCTTAGAAATGCAGTTCCCAGGACATCTTGTTCTTTGTTAATCTTTCAGGAGTACCTGTGTTGCAACTAAAGTTGTACATCAGATTTGCAAATTATTTAGGGTTCAGAAAAAGGCCTTTAAACTTAGATAAGGGTATCTATGTTTTAACCTTTTAGGGGAGAGGTAGATTATTAGCTGCAGGCAGGAAAGGATGTTTTTGTATTAACTCTTATACTCCTTTTAGTCCTCATTAGTGCAGAGCTCTGTGAGTGTACATTGTGTGCTGGAATAAAGTGTATTATCAAAAAAGTCTGAGTACTGAGAATTTGAACTTTTTTTTTTTTTTACCGGTGTTCATTCATTTATTGTGTTGTATTCTTTAGTTTTGGATCCTGAGGATTAAACCTAGGGTCTTGTGTGTGCTAAGTATGTACTCTACCACTGAGCTCTTTATGTCTTGTGGGTATTTTATTGTATTTTTTAGACAGGGCCTTGCTATGTAGTCGGCTGGCCTTGAATTCACTATGTACACCAGGATGGCCTCAAACTTGTGGCAGTTAGCCTCCTAAATACTGGGATTTTAGGCATGTGCCACTGCACTTGGCTGTGTTGTGTTTTTTAAATATTTATTTATATAGTTGTTTTGGTGATTATGCTTGGAGTCAATATTTTACTTCTTGAAGTGGGACGTGTGAACCTTACTATCATGTAAATCTCTATCCTTTCCCCTTTATGATTTAATTATCTCAGTACCTTTACATTCATTGAAAACCCATCAGACCATTTGTAATTTTTTTTTTCTAGACAGGACTTCACTATGTTGCTCAGGCTGGCCTCAAACTCTGGGGCTCAAATGATTCTCCTTCCTCAACCTTCTAGGTAGCTGGGACACTACGTGCATGTGCCACCATATCTGGCTTTACTACGTTATGCTTTTTTTGTTTCCAGTTGTTAAACATATTTTAAAGAACTGAAAAAGAGAAGAATAGCTGATTATATCTACCCAGGTTTTTACCTTTTCTGATGTTCTTCCTTCATTGTTGTTGATCTGGGTTTTCTTCTGTTAACAGTTGTCTATCTCAACTGTCATGAGTGGTTGTTCAGAGCAAGCCTGTTGGCAACAGTTTCTTAGTTTCCCTTCCGTGAAAATGCCTTCATTTCACTTTCATTTCTGGAGGAATTTCCATTACACATATCAGGGGGCTATCATTTTCTTTTGGAACGTAAGCAATATTGTTCTCCTTCCTTCTGTGCTCTGTGGTTTCTGGGGAGAAGTCCAGAGTTACTAAGTAATTGTTCCCTTGTATATGTTATTTTTCTTTTGTCTTTAGTTCTCAGCAGTTTGATGACAATGTGTCTAACTGTGGATTTCTTTGGATTTGTCCTGGCTGGAACTTGCTGACCTGCTAGAACATGTAGATCCATGTCTTTTGCCAAATTTGGGGAATTAGTTAAGAATTTCTTTCAAATACTTTTCTGGACTCCTCTGTTTCTCCCTTTCTTCTGGAACTCTGCTGACCTGAATTTGATACTGGTCCCAGAAGCACAGGTCCCTGAAGTACTGCTCTTTGTTTTTTAGCATTTTGTTTTGTTTTTCAGATTGGATACTTTCTGTTGATTGCATCCTGCCTTTTTTCTATCATCTTGGTGTTCTATTGAGTCCTTCCAGTGTGAGTTTATTTCAGTCATGATCTTTTTCAGCTTTAAATGCTGAAATTTCTTTAGATCATCTGTTTCTTTGGTGACACATTCTATTCTTCTGCTGTTTTTGTTTGTTTGTTTTTTGTTTTTGTTTTGAGACAGGATCTTGCTTTATAGTTCAGGCTGGCCCTGAACTCTCTATGGAGTCCAGGCTAACCTCAAACTCATGGCAATCCTCCTGCCTCTGCCTCCTGAGTGCTGGGATTACAGGCATGAGCCACCATGCCCAACTCTTCTGTTGGTTTCCAGAGGGTTTTCCCGTACATTTGGGAGCTGTTGCAGACTTTCTTAAATAATTGCAATGGCTATGACAGCTCCATTCTGGTACCTGCTGATTATTCTTGTGTGAGTTGGGAACTGTGGGCAAAGGTCAAATATTCGTTTTATTTATTTATTTTTTTGGTGGTACTGGGGAACGAACTTGGGCCCTTGTGCTTCTAAGGTAGGTGTAGTATTACCTGAGCTAAATCCCTGGCTCTTCAAATATTCATTTTTTTTTACCATGGAGTGTTTTAGTTTTGCTTTTTTCAAATTTGGCCCTTGGGTGTGTCTCAAGAATGGTTATAAACTGCAGGTCTTCTCTGAGGGGAGTCTGGGAGATGAAGTCGTAGATGTTAAAATGTGCTTAATGTCTAAATGTCCTACCCATGGCCAGGTAACCTCTCACAAGAAACTTGTTCTTACTGGCATGTGCTCTGTGGCTCTTGTCTGACTCTCTCCAGTTTATTTCCACCAAGACAGCCACTGTCTTGGAGAGCCATGAATGAGAGACAAATTATATTCAAGTGTGTCATTGGGTGAGACAGAGCGGATAACTAAACAAACCATGAGTACCAGAGGCAGTTTATTACTTACAGATTCTGGAGAAGAGGATAGCATGCCTCACAGGGCCAAGAAACACGGAGAGCCTCCTGGGGTATACCTGCTCGACCAGAATGAGAAGGAAGGATTTGGTCCCTAAGCCTTTATAGGACTAAGGATATTCCCCAGGAGAGTTCTAATTGGGATGTTTGAAGCAAGCAGGTACAAGTTCCCTTGAGTCACATTGCGGCTGAGGGGCTGCTATGCCATATCTGCACTTCATATAACTGTCCCATAGAGCAATCTTCACTAGCAGTTGGTTGTATAAAAAAGATATCTAATCGACCACCTTGAGGAAAGCCATGGAAAACTGGATAGTACACCAAGGGTGACCAGCCATGCTGCTGGTATGAGAAAGCCCAACTTAGTTCCCAAAGGATGCCAAGGCAGTGTGAAATGATAGGACTTGTCTACACAGTGGAAAGCCCATGCTTCCTGGACTGGGCACCTCTGGTGTCAGATTTCCTCCTGCTGGATCTGCATGGTTCCTCTTCTCCCTGGTTCTTTGGCTAGCAGGGATGAGTGTTTCCCGGCATGGTGCTTTTTGTGTGGGGATCCTCTGCCAAGCTGACTGCCACAAAGTCTTCAGGCTCAGTGGGGGAGTAAGAGCATTTTCCCTGGTGCTTATTGTCAACCAGGCTTCCCATCCATCTCCTTTGCTGGTGTCCCGGGCTTGTCTGGCAGTATTAGATGGACACCTGCTGATTTTCCAGAAGGCTGATATGCACTATCTTGGCTGCTTTCGGCTATTAGGTGGGGAATTTAAGTTGGGGGGTGGTGGTGTTTAAGATACTGTGCAACAACCAGGCTCCTTTCTACTTTTTGTTTTCAGAATCCTCTTGTGGTTGCCTCTTGTGTTATTTCCAGGTCTTATAGTTATACTTGGTGTGAGTAAAGCAAGGAAAGAGGATTCTACTACCATTACTATATAATATCCATCTTTTTAAACAAAGAAAGCATGTAACATGCAGTTGGACAGCTTGTGGTTTTCACTCCACATGGTAATTTAACAAATGCTGAGTAACTACAGTGAGGTCATCTTTCCATACCAGACTAGAGAACTACCTATTACTCCTAAACTCCATGTGATCATCGAACAGGTTTGGAATCCCTAACTCAAAAATCTGAAGTCTGAAGTGCTCCAGAATCTAACATTTTTTGATTAAGATATATTATATATATGTACCAGCTCCCCATGATGAATGTAATCATAATGTACTACAGACATGTCAATAAAAATTGGAAAAAAATAAATTTTTTCAGCCCTGACATGATGCAAGAAGTGGAAAATTCCACACTTGATCTCATGGGATGGGTCACAGTTAGACTACAGATGCTCTAAGAATGCTCTATAAATTACCTTTAGGTTATGTGTGTGTAAGGTATATACAAGCATAAATGAGTTTCATATTTAGCCTTGGGTTCCATCCCTGAGGTATCATTATATGAAAATATTCTTTCTTTTTTGTTACTGAGAACTGAACCCAGGGCTTTCACATTGAGTCTCACCAAGTTGCTGAGGCTGGGCTTGTATATATAATCCTGCCTCAGCCTCCCTGAGTGCTGGGCTTTACAGGCATGCACCACCACACTGGGCTCATAATTGTATTTTGTCCTTTATAAAATGTAATTTGGGGGCAGTTCTTGTTGTGTCCCATCCCAGAAAGTTAGGAAGTCAATGAAAATCTGTGTGTGCCTGCATTCTTTATTTTTTTTTCTGAGACAGGGTCTCGCTTTGTAGTTCAGTCTGGCCCTGAACTCACTATATAGCCCAGGCTAACCTCAAACTCACAGCAGTCCTCCTGCCTCTGCCTCCTGATTTCTGTGCTTATAAGTGTGAGTCACCATGCCTGGTATTGTGGTATGTGGTACCAGGGATCAAACTTAAGACCTTTTGCTTGCCAGGCAGATGCTGGAACCACTGAGCTAAATCCCTGGCCCCCAAATTCTCTCTTAAGGAGACTTATTTAACAAAGTCACACTCACCAACAGTGTAACAGAATGTCTGTTTCTGAATATAGCGAGTCTTCCCTATCCATGAGTTTCACATCCTTGGATTCAGCCAGCTGGAGATTAAAAATATTTTTAAAATTGTGTCTATACTGAACATGTATAGACTATTTTCTTATTTTTTTCTAAATAATACAGGACAAGTTATTTCCATAACATACATTGTATTAGATATGTAAGTAATCTAGAGATTATTTAAATGTTAGGGTGTGCACAGTTAGATGCAAATATCATTGTGTTTGATGTAGGTAACTTGAACACCCCCGAATTTTTATATCCTCAATGGTCCTGGAACCAATCTCTTGGAGACTGAGGGATGATTGTATTGTCCCCAGAAGTATGTGTTTTCAGTGATTTTAGATCTTGCCAATCAACTGATGGACAATTTTTCATTTTCTCCTTTTATTTATTTATTAGGTTGTCCAAATGTCCATATGCGTTAGCCATTTTTGATAAAGTTGCAAGAATAGTGAATGAATAAATATATACCTTTTACCTCAACTCACCAATTACTGATTTTTTTACCAGATTTATTTTTACTTTCTCTCTCTGTATGAATATATGTTGTATGTATATATGTGTTGTATGTTTGTATGCATATTCATACACACATATATTTATTTTGGGGGTGACAGCTTGAGAGTTAACTGCACATATAATAACACTCTATCCCTAAGTACTCCAGCCCAGGGCTTGTGTTAGTCGAGGAGCCACCACTGTCTGTGTGGACAGACTATCTTTTGAGCCCTATGTGGCCCAGTCAATGTTGTAGTTTGGAGCTCATGAATCTCTTCTTTTGAGACCCCCATCACTGAGTACTCAGACCCAGAGATTTTTTTCCAGGAAGATTCTTGTCCATATTATATAGGGAAAGCAGCTGATGAGTAGTACTATATTTTTCTTGGTGTGGTAGTTAATTTTCATTGGCAGTAGCTGTTGTTTTAATGCCTGAGCATCTGTCGGCTGTGAGTGGGTTGTATCATGGCCCAGCTGACTGACCTCATGGCCAGCAGAAGTAGCATTAACGATCTAGCACTTTGAGTCAGGTTAAGGATCACCATTCCCCAGGGCAAGGGCCTGCTGTGGACACGCAGCAGTGTGTAAAAGCATGGCTAGCAGAGGACCCTGAGTGCTTGCTGTGCGTTGGCAAGGGTGCTTGATTGTGTGCTTTGGGTGTGTGCACTCACACATCCTACACATGCATGCCTGGAGCTCATAAAGATCTGAGGAATCTCCCTACTCATCCCAGATTTGCAAGAACGAAAAACACTGGCTCCTAGCTTTAATTCCTTTACTTAGTCTTACAATATACAGAAGTATATACAGAATTCCTGTGCCGATATCACTGTGAGAAGGGCACCTATTTAGTACAGACATGATTTGTTTGCATGCTTTTATCTACACTGAAGATAATGTAGTTGAAGTATTCTGTTCAAAAGTTACTTGATATCTTGCCTACCTTGCAAGCACAAAGGCCCAAGTTCAATCCCTGGTACTGGAAAAAAAAAAAGAGGGAAAGTTACTTGAACTAGTTTTTAAATTTCTTTCTAATTTTAAAATCTAGTATACTTATTTGATATGTAGTTAGGTTCATATTTTTGTATCGATATTCTAGTTTAGATTTTATTTTTACTAACTACCTTTGTTGGTTTATTTTTTTCTTCATATATAAAATATCAACATGATTTGAAGAGAGAAAACAATACAAAAAGATGTAGAATTGTTATGTCTCCCCTGTACTTTCTATTTTCATTCTTCCTTGGAGACAACCAGTCCTATTAGTTTTTAAATTTATGTTTATGTTTTTTCCTCACTTGAACTTCTGTTTCTTTTTCAAAATGAGCAGATAGGTGTGCTTTTAGTTTTTAATTTTTATTTTTGTTTGCAGTACTGGGGATTGAACTCAGGGCCTCATGCATGGTAGGTTAGCACTCTACCACTGAGCTACCTTCTCAGCCCTTTTTATTTTATTTGAGACATAATCTCATGGAGTTACCTAGGCTGGCCTGGGACTTGTGATTTTCTTGCCTTAGCTTCCTGAGTAGCTGGTATTACAGGTATGTGCCACCATTCCCAGGAAGATATATTTAAAATTTTCATTTTTTATTACACAAAATATAATGTAATTTATTTATAGTGTCATTTTCTTTTATTTTTTAAAAAATTTAAATCTTTATTGTTACATTATGAATACACATCATCATCGTGCTCAATATTGAGAGTTTGTACCAGAATATGACATGACTTGATTCTCATTTTTTCCGCTTTATATGTTGTCATTTTCACTTGTTTTTTTTCCCCTTAACAATAAAAGCTGGAAACCCCTTCATAAATATTTACAAGTATCTTCGTCATTCATTTTTTATAGATCTATAATATTGCTAGTGGACACAAGAGTTTGTTCAACAACTCTGCCATATATGGGAAAGTTTTTGTTGTTTGTATTAATTTGCAATTGAGAATAATGTTGCAGGGCTGAGGATTTAGCTCAGCTGTTCTGGCATCTGCCTGGCAAACGCAAGGTCCTGAGTTTGATCCCCGGTAACCACATACCACAGTGCTAAGTGTGATGACTTACACCCACCAGCAATCAGTACCACACACCAGAATGCCAGGTGTGGTGGCTCACGCCTGTAACCCCAGCACCTGGGAGGCAGAGGCAGGAGAGTTGCTGTGAGTTCGAGGCTTGCCTTGGCCACATAGTGAGCTCAAGGCCAGCCTGAACCCCAAAAAAAGCGAGACCATGGCTTAAAAAAAATGTTGCAACAAACTGCCTTGTGCATAGTATTCTTTTTTATATAAACTACAAGTGGCATTGCTGGGTCAAATGATAAATAAAATAATTATTTTGATAATGCTAAATTCCTTTCTATAGTTGTACTATTTCCATTATCACTGACATTGTAGGATAATGCCTGCTTCTCTATAGCTGAACCACATAGTATACTGTCAGGCTTTCATTTTTTTTCCCAATCTCTGTAATTTTTATTGTCTTTATTCTTACTAAGAGGAAAGTTGAATATCGTTTCATATGTTTAAGATTAACTTTAAAATTACTTATTTATTTGCTTACTTGCCATACTTGGGTTTGATCCCAGGGGCTTCACATTGAGCTATATCCTCAATCTTTTTTTTTTTTTTTGAGACAGAGTCTCACTTTGTAGTTGAGGCTGGCCCCGAGCTCAGCTTTGAACTCAAAGTAAGTCCTCCTGCCTTTGCCTCCCGAGTGCTGGGAGTATAGGGGTCAGCTACCATGCCTGGCACTGTGGTTTGTGGTACTGATTGCTGGTGGGAATGAGTCACCACACCTGGTATTGTTATGTGTGGTTACCAGGGATCAAACTCCGGCCCTTGCATTTGCAAGACAGGTGCCGGAACCTCTGAGCTAAATCCCTGGCCCCCTCAACCCTTTTTTAAATTTTTAGTTTGAAACAAGGTCTTAATAAGTTTTCCAGGCTGGGCTTGAATTTGTGAGCTTCTTGCTTCAATTTACCAGAGTGCTGGGATTCCAGGTTTGTGATACCACACTTAGCTTTATGTTTTTAATTTTAAAATTTTTTTGGTACCAGGGATCAAACTCAGGACCTTACACTTGTGAGGCAGGTGTAATGCCACTGAGTTAAATCCCTGACCCTATTTTTTCTTTTGAGATAATGTCATTTTAAGTTGCCCAAGCTTGCCTTGAATTTGTGATCTTCCTACCTCACCCTGCAGAGTAGCTGGGATTACAGGTATGTACCACTGTGCACAGCTTTTTTATCTCCCTCTAATTTTCTATCAAGTATTTGGCCTTTTTCTTTTTGATCTTTATGAGCTCTTTGATATCAAGGATATTAACCTTCTAACCATGATATGTTTTTCACCTAGTTTGTCATTTGTCTTTGGACTTAAATTTTTAAACTTACAAAAGTAGTTTTTATTACTATGGTTATATTTATTTAATCAGCCTTTTATTACATCTAGGTTTTATTCATAGTCAGCGTTTCTCTAACTCAGATCATAGAGACGTGCTTTCTTCTAGATTTTTTTGTTTTGTTTTGTTTGTCATGCTGGGGATGGAACCCAGGGCTTCCTGCATGCTAGGCAAGTGCTCTACCACTGTGCTACATCTTCAGTTTTTTTATTTTTACTTTGAGACAGGAGTTTGCTAAGTTATCCAGATTGGCCTGGAACATGCTATCCTGCTGCTTCAGCCTTGTGAGTAACTGGAATTACAGGTGTGTGTTACCCTGCCCAGCTGGTTTTACTTTTGTATGTGTGGTTCATATATCCATTTGGTTTTACTCTTGAGCATGGTATGATATATGAATCTCATTTAATATTTTCCAGATGTTTCTCCAGTGGTCCCAGCACTGTTTATTAAAAAGTGGTCTTTTATTCTGAACTTCAAATATCTAGATTATAGTAAGTTTTGGTATCTGGTGGCGTTTCCCATCCTTCTGTTTTTATTTTCCAGCATGCTGTAGCTCTTCTTGCATACTGATGTTTTTTTTAAAAATTGTATTAGTGGGGCCGGGGATATAGCTCAGTGGTTCCGGCGCCAGTCTTGCAAGCGCAAGGACCCGGGTTCGATTCCCCAGTAACCACATACAATACTGGGTGTGGAGACTCACGCCCAGCAACGATCAGTACCACATACCACAGTGCCGGGCGTGGTGGCTCATGCCTGTCATCCCAGCACTCGGGAGGCAGAGGCAGAAGGATTGCTGTGATGTGAGTTGGAGGCTGAGCTCAGGGCCAGCCTGAACTACAAAGTGAGACCCTGTCTCAAAAGACCTTAAAAAAATTGTATTAGTATATGTCTTCTATATGAAATGATTACATTCAGCTTGGAGTTAATACATATACATATCATGTCTTGATCATTTTACTCCTCCTTATGATCTTTATTATTACATTTTTTCTTTGTTGTTGGGGATGGAACCCCAACAATCCTTGGATGTTAAGCAAGTACCTTTCCACTGAGCTATAACCCCAGCCAGTACTACCTTTTTTGGTATCATTTAAAATCTTGTTTCTTTTTTAGGATCCCCTTAAATTTAAAAATTGGATATTACTACATCTTTGTGACTTTGTGTCATTCTGGGATGAGTCTGACAGACCTGAAGTTACACGGAACAGTTCTCAAAGGGAACACCCACACTTTTCCCACTGTCAGTTCACACGTTCCAAGACCAATGTTAGGTCTGATACCGTAATTCACTGAAAGAACGAACGCAAAACTCACCGAAAGCTGTTCTACTCACAGTTACAGATCATTATATTGAAAAGTGTAGATTGCAGTCAGTGATGAGAAAGAGGGATAGTGTAAGATCTTGGAAGATCCTAATTGTAAAGCTTAAGTCACCCTCCTAGCACACTGAGCAATGACAATATGCAAAACATTGCTAAACAGGGATGCTCACCTGAGCTTTTATGTCCTGGGGTGTTGTGGGGGTTTTATTACACTAGTGTGATTGAATGTAGTTTTTACCACAAAGGTGAACTCAAATCTCCAGCTCCTCTCTTTTCTCTGGAGGTTGGGCTGCTGTCATGTGGGGAGAAGCCTGAACCTGCTATGGTTTCAATGTCTCTTCCAAAGCTCATTTTGGAATCTATTGATACTTACTGTTAAGAAGTGAAACTGTCAGACAAGCGATGGCAAACATTTTAGAACTTTTCAATGATAGCAACACCCTGCTGTGGCACGTGTGCCGTAGGCTTGCCACCACAGGTTTAGGAGGTGATTAGGCTGTGAGAGCTCTAACTTTAGTAAGATTGGTGCTATTAAAAACAGGTGTGTTGGGCCAGGGTTCCGGCGCCTGTCTTGCAAGTGCAAGGGCCCGGGTTCATCGGGTAACCACATACAACAATACTGGGCATGGAGACTCACACCCACCAGCAATCAGAACCACATATACCACAGTGCCGGGCATGGCAGCTCACACTTGTAATCCCAGCACTCGGGAGGCAGAGGCAGGAGGATTGCTGTGAGCTTGAGGCTGAGCTCAGGGCCAGCCTGATCTACAAAGCAAGACCTGTTCTCAAAACAACAACAACAACAACAACAACAACAACAAAACCAAACCAAACAAAAAAACAGGTGTGTTTGTATCAGAATGTGTTGACTTGTGCCCACGAACAATCAGTACCACATACTACAATGCTGGGTGTGGTGGCTCATGCCTGTAGTCCCAGCACTGGGGAGGCAGAGGCAGGAGGATCGCTGAGTTCGAGGCTGAGTTCAGGAACAGCTTGAACTACAAAGTGAGACTCCGTCTCAAAAAACCCCACAAAAACCAGCTGTGTTTGCTGGGTGTGGTAGTACACACTTGTTATCCTCACACTTGAAAGGCTGAGGCAGGGAGATTGCTGAGAGTTCAAGACCAGCCTGAACTGCATAGCAAGATCCTGTCTCAAAAAAAAAAGGTTTGCCAGGGCTGGGCATTTAGCTCAATGGTTCCAGCACCTGTCTTGCAAGCGCAAGGACCCGGGTTCAATCCTCGGTAACCACATAAAATACTGGGCATGAAGACTCACGCCCAGCAGCAACCAGTACCACATACCACAGTGCCGGGCATGGTGGCTCACGCCTGTAATCCCAGCACTCAGGAGGCAGAGGCAGGAGGACTGCTGTGATGTGAGTTTGAGGCTGAGCTCAGGGCCAGCCTGAACCACAAAGCAAGATCCTGTCTCAAAAAAAAAAAAAAAAAAACCTACAAAAAAAAAAAAAAAAAAAGGATTGCCCCCATTTTTCTTTAGCCACTGGATGATCCAGCAAGTAGCCTTGCCAGATGATGGCCTTTTGATTTTGGACTTCCCCGCCTCCAGAATTGTGAACCAGTATTTCCAGTGACTATAACTCACCCAGTCTCAGGTATTCTATTACAGCAGCAAAAAGGACTAACATACCCTGTAATCACATGATAGGTTTTTTTTTAATATACCCTGGCCATCCCTATCTGGAGTCATTTCATTAGCTTAAGCTATCTAGTAACCCACCAGTGTCACTTCATCAACATAAGCCATCAAGCCCACCATGAATAATAAAGATACTTCTATAAGTTGAGCGCTCTAAAGTTAGGTTACTAGATTTGAAGTCTCCTTTTTTGATGTATTTATAGCTATGCATTTCCCTTTGGCATTGTCTTAACACTACACTCCATTTTTATTTGTCTCAATATATTTTGTAATTTCCTTGTAATTTATCCTTTGACTCATTGGTTGTTCAGAACTATGTTTTTCAATTTCCATAAATTTATGAATTTCCAGTTTTTCTCCTATTTTTTATTTCTAGTTTCACCCCATGTGATTAGAAAGGAAGACCTTATATGCTTTTAATCTTTGTTACTTTACTGAGACTTATTTTGTGGGCTAACATATAGTCTATTCTGAAAAATGTTCCACGTGTGGTTGAGAATAAAATGTATTATTATTACATGGAGTCTTCTATGAGTAATTTGAGGTCTAATTAGTTTGTACTGTTATTCAAGTCTTCATTGACCTTATTAGTCTGGAATTAAAAGTACTACATTGATGTATCTATTATTAGTAGAGCTTTCTATTTTTGCCGTTTTTTTTTTTTTAGGTTTTTTGAGACAGGGTCTCGCTTTGTAGTTCAGGCTGGCTCTAAGCTCAGCCTCAAACTCACATCAGAGCAATCCTTCTGCCTCTGCCTCCTGAGTGCTGGGATTACAGGCGTGAGCCACCATGCCCGGCACTGTGGTATGTGGTGCTGATTGCTGCTGGGCGTGAGTCTCCACGCCCAGTATTGTATGTGGTTACTGAGGATCGAACCCGGGTCCTTGCGCTCGCAAGACAGGCGCCGGAACCACTGAGCTAAATTCCTGGCCCCTATTTTTGCCTTTTGCCAATTTTGCCTTCATATTTTTGGCTGTGTTTTTTGGTATATATGTTATATCTCCTTGATTAGCTGACCCCTTATTCGTAGATAACATCTTTCTTTTTGTCTTGTAAGAGTTTTTGTCTGATGTTAGTGTAGCCATCCCAGCTATCTCTTGGATATCATTTGTATTGGAAACAGTATTTTTTTTATTCTTTCTCTTATATCTTGTTTGTGTCTTTGAGTCTAGAATAAGTTCCTTGAACACCAAGAGCAAAACAAATCAACAAACAAGTAAAGTAATAAACAGAAAGTGTGGACACCTGTACTAATCTGCAGATTGGCTCGGGGCCAAAGTGCTCCTTTAGGAATCCATCGTGCTCATGTGGTCTGTGAAGCAGCCTGATGTGAAAGATTACAGGCTTTTCAGGTTGCTTGTGCATGGGTCTTATGCTGGACATAAATGTGTTTCTAGATTCCCTTGTACATGGGAATATCTGAATTTAAAATTAAGAATATCTGAATTTTCAAGACCTTCTCCCTCAGCTGTTCCTCTCAGACAGTCATGTTCTGATGTATGTCTAGCTGGAATCTTTTGCCCTGATCTGTGCAGTTTGCCTGCCTTGCAGCCTTTTAGAGCAGGGCCCACTGCTTTATCATGCCAAGTTCCAAGTTCCTCAAGACAGAAAAGTAGGTTGCAGCAGTCCTCTGGGAGCCTTCGGACAGAGCAGAATACGAATCAGGTCTGCCTTGCTGCCCTCGGGCCCAGGCACTTGCACTGGTTACGTGGTGACTCTTACTGCAGCAACACATGCACATCAGAGAGTGGAGCAAGGGCAGGTAAAAAGTGCCCCAGCCCCGCCTCCAGTTCTCTTTTTCTCCATTGTACCTTTGCTTGATCACTGCAAGCCTTTGTTTTCCAGAGTTCTGACAGAGATAATTGTGGTAATTTCTTCTTGTTTTGTATGTTTCCTGTGGGAGGATAAGAGCTTGACAGCTTCTCATTTTGCTGTCATTGTTGTGGGATGAAATTTTGTCAGCTGAAATGTTTTTGCATAATTGTTTTGTTTTACTATGCTGGGGATGGAACTCATGGATGCTGGCATGTGCTTTACCACTGAGCCGCATCCCCAGCCTCAGTCCTCAGAAATGGTTTCTCCTTTTCTATTGTTTGAAAAGCAGCTTTGAATGGATATAGGCTGTTTTTGTCCCTTTGTTTGAAAGATAGCTCAGCTGGAATTTGGCATTTGTTTTGTATTTATGAGCAATTAGAAATTTGTAGTAGTATTATAAGCTATACTGAAGATAGTATTATGTGTCATTTTATGTACTCTTTGTGTTGATCTGTATAGATTTTTGGAGGATATAGACAGATTTGAGTTTATACATATGCAGTCATTCTAGATTATCTGGAAATACCTTATTTTTTAATTGAAAAGCTAAAGTATGCTTTACACACAGTATAATTTACACACAGTAAAAAGCTGAGTGTATGGTTTTTGAATTTTGGCAAAGCCATACAGTTAGGCAACCACTGCCACAAACAAGACATAGAATAGTTCCATTACCTCCCACTTATACCTTTGTAGCTGCCTCTTGCTGGACCCTGTCCTGTAATCACTGATAGATTTTCAGCCTCTGAAGTTTTGCCTTTCTGGTAATGTTTTGTTTCTTTTTGAGACAGGGTCTCGCTTTGTAGTTCAGGCTGGCCCTTCACTCAGCCTCAAACTCGCATCACAGCAATCCTCCTGCCCATGCCTTCCAAGTGCTGGGATTGCAGGCATGTGCCACCAGACCCAGCACTGTGGTATGTGGTACTGGTCCCTGCTGGGTATGAGTCTCCATGCCCAGTATTGTATGTGGTTACCAGGGGATCGAACCTGGGCCCTTGCGCTTGCAAGGCAGGCGCAGGAACCACTGAGCTAAATCCCTGGCTCCTGGTAATGTTTTATAAACGGAACCACATAGCAAATGGCCTGTTGACTCTGGCTTCTTTCCCTTAGCATAGTATATGTGAGGTCCACCCATGTTGTTGCCTGTGTCACTGATTCCTTTATTTTCATTGTACAACAGTATTATCATGTGTGGATTCCAGATTATTTATCTCTTCACTGGTTGAAAAGCATTTAGGTTTTTTCTGGGTTTTATTAATTTAAAATATAGTTGCCTAGGAATGAGGGGTGCAGCTCAGTGATAGAGCACTTGCCTAGCATGCCCAAAGGCCTGGAGTCAGGCCTCAGCATTGCTGCCTGTGTAAAAGAATAAGGCCTCTCCTTGTAACTTGTGTGCATGGGGTTCCATTGCATCTACCTCAGGCAAGCTGGAAGCCAGCGCACAGTAAACTCAACATGTAGTTTGTTCATGGCTCACTGAGGCTGCAGTAGCACACAGCATCCCAGTGACTTCTAGTTTAGTTGTTATGCTGTTGATGGACAATTGAATTTTCCTCATGATTTCATATTAGAAACAGTGCTGTTGTGAACATCCCTGGGTTTGTTTCCTAGAGCACATGTTCATGATTTTCTCTAAGGTGTGTAGCCAGGAGAACTGCCAGGTGAAGGCATATGCAAAGCATTAACTTTAGCAAACAGTGCCAAAGTATTTTCCAAAGTGGTTATATCAGGTTATATTCCTACAAATGCTGTGTAGGACTTGCAATTTCAGGACAACATTACAATGTGGTAGTCTGTTTAGTTGTACCCTTCCTCGGTAGTATGTAGTGGTGTTTAAGTGTTGTGTTAAATTTTCATTTACCTGAATGCTAATGAGCTTGAGTATATTTCAGTCCACTGAGTGCCCTGGTTGGTGCGTTTTCCTAGGTTCATAGGTCATCTCATTTTCCTTTTGAATGAAGTAGATACTGTCTTTTTTTTTTTTTTTTGCGGCACCGGGGATCAAACTTGGGCCCTTGTGCTTCCAAGGTAGGTGTGGTACCACATGAGCTAAATCCCTGGCCCTCCCTACTCTTCTCTTATCCCTTCAACTGTTTGTATGTTTCTGATTAGTTATAAATATTCCCAGTGAGATCTCTTTATCATTTTTGAACATCACAAATAATCTCTCCTTTGTGGCTGGCCTTTGTGCTGTCCTTTTAATCTCATAGTCTTTACAAGCCTCTTCTTTTATGAGGGGTGCTTTTCATGTCTTGTCTTAGAATTTGCCCCCCACCTGAAGCTTAGGAAAACATTTCCTGTATAATTGTATTGTCTTGCTGGACCCACAGCTGGAGTGGGCACCCAAAGGGCCGCAGGGCAGTTCCCAGAACAGAGTGCTCTGAACCGAATGGAAATGGGGCTGCTCTGGATTCTTAGCTGTACTCATGCTCAGGTGATGGTCCTAGGCATTTATGGGCAGAACTTAGAACAGGCTGTACTGTCCTCACAACAGTGAAAGGAAGGGAATGTCCTCCCTAGTCATGTCCAGAGAATGAGATCAAGGAATAAAGTTTATATGAAGGTTTAAGGAATTTGGGCTTAGGGCCAGGGCCAGTTTCTTTGTTTTGGGCACAACCTTTATTAGTGCCTGAAAATGTTCAAGGCCCCAGCTTGGGTTTAAGACTGCAGGGAGACCCCTGTGGAGTGAGTTGTAAAGCAGTCAAAAGACTGACTTTCAGTCAGCACACGGAGAGCAGAGAAAACGGGGAACCCCACAGTTAATTATTTTTCTTCATAGCTTTTATTACTACATGTTTGGAATACATAATAGATACATTTGTTGTGGGAAGCTGGTATACACACACACACACACACACACATACACACACACAAATCATATTCTGGTCCTTTCTACTTCCCCTTCCCCTCATCCCAACCTACAGTTATTTTATAGATATTTCACTGTGTCTCTGTCACCTTAGACTTACAGATTACTGTAGCTGATTTGTGTATATGGTAACAGGTGAAATTTCATTTTTTCCTATATAAATATCCAATAACCAATCCAGCACTTATTGAAAAGGTCACCCTCCCATTGCTTCACTGTGCCACCACAGTCATAGCGCAGGTGTCTATATGTGTTTGGATTCTTTTTGTTCCACTGGACCATCCTTGTGCCAATATCACATCATCTTAAATTTCCTATTATGTAATGGAATACTGTTTCTTTCAGGATGGATGAGAGTAGGCCACTAGCTTGCTTTGAAGTAGACATTGTGTATAAATTCGTCATGATGAGCTTGGAACCCAATGAGAAGTTCCCCTACACTCTATCCTTATTACCCAGTGGTCAGCGTTTTACTATAAAAGCAATGTACCATTACAGGAACTAGTGACATTTGAGGACGTGGCTGTGGACTTCACCCAGGAGGAGTGGCAGTATGTGAACCCTCCACAGAGAACCCTGTATAGGGATGTGATGCTGGAAACCTACAGCCACCTTGTCTCCTTGGGTAAGAACCTTCCTTGGGAAATGTGGCTGTTTGTGACCATTGCAACCAGTGAGAGCCTTTTCTTTCTCAATATTATCCTTTTCTCTCATGAAAAGATACCTTGGGAACTTAGAACTCAGGTCAAATGTTTGGCTTTACCACAGTGTCAAACAGTAGGTACCTTGTGTTGCTCCCAACCTGTAATTTTCTCTGTCTCGGTCTCTGAAGACCAAGGAGGTGTCTGTCATTTCTCATTATCAGGGCAGCAGATTACTAAGCCAGACCTCATCCTCAGGCTGGAGACGGAAGAGCCATGCTTGGCAGAAGGCAGAGTCCCAATTTGGAGCTTTCCAGGTGAGTAGGACTTCAGCTCTGAGCATGCAGGTGCCCAGCCTGCCCCTCAGGAAGGGCATCCCATAGGGACTTCAGGAACATCTTGGGAAAGGCTTTGCCCCTTGGACTCTGTTGGAGGACAGGGATATGAACATCTCATATGTAAGACTGATACCCCTGTCCTCCTTATACTTTATCATTGTCCTTATGTTGCTGCTCCCTGGAAAGTTTCTGTACAGTTCCTTTTCTCACAGATCAAATGTCTTTTCCATGCTTCCATGCCCTAGCCCTGTCGCTTCCACAATTTTCATCTGTCATAGACTTATCTAAAGTTAGGCCCACATTACTTACAGGCCTGGGTCTGGGTTGGATCCTCTGAGTCTATTCTTCTTGTTCAGCTTAGCCATTTGTATAAGAACCTGGTGTAAAACATCTTAATTACCCATTTTTTGTGGTACTGGTGATTAAACCCAGGGCCTTTGCACTGAGCTACATCACCAGCCCTCTTTTATTTTTTATTTCGAGACAGGGTCTTGCTAACTTGCTAAGTTAATTGCCCAGCTGGGCTCGTGTTTGTGATACTCCTGCCTCAGCCTCTCAGAGTGCCGGGATTATCAGTGTGAGCCACGAAACTTGATTATCTTCTTTTTTTTGCTAGTGGTAGTGGTGGTCCTGGGGGTTGAACCTAAAGTGTTGCATATACTAAACAAAGAGTCCATGATTGAGCTACATCCCTAGTTCCTTCATTATCTACTTTTTGAATTACCTTTGAAATATAACTCACTATCATATAAGTCAGCCATTTAGATTGTAAAATTAGTAGTTTTTGGTATATTTGTAGTTGTGCATTTGTCACTGTTATCTAATGCTAGAACATTTTTATCACCCCAAAAAGAAACCTCTACTTTTTTTTTGCTGGACCTGGGATTGAATTCATGACCATATGCTTGCCAGGCAGGCAGTGGCACTACTGAACTACATCCCTGGCTCTGAAACCTCTACTTTTATTAGTCCCATTTCATTCTCTCCTTCCCCCATTCCTCGGTAAGCTTGATTTGCTTTCTGCCTCTATGGCCTTGCTTGTTCTTGACATTTCATATAAATGGAATTACACAAAATATGACCATTTTGGTTTTTTTTTTCATTTAGCATATTTTCAAGGTTCACTTGATTCTGTTTTATGGAGGAATATTCCCTTGTATGGATAGAGGACATTTTGTTTATCTGTCTATCTGCTGATAGATATTTGGTCTTGGCTGTTATAACTAATATGGATATGAACACTCATGTACAAGTTTTTATGGTGAGGTAGGTTCTCATTTTGTGCAGATACACAGTATTGGGATTATTGTACTATATGGTAATTATATGTTAACATTTTGAGGAATTGCCCGACTTTGAATATCCTGTTCTTCAAAAACTTTCATGCAGTCATGTTCACTGATGATTCTTGCCTGAATCACTTATTACTAAGATGGGTGATTTTTTCTTTTTTCAGTGTGCTGTCATCCATCACTGTCATTATTCATATTCCTATTCAAGTCGTCTTCAGTGTGACTAGTGAAAGTTTCTTAGGCTGGTTCCTTCTCCTTTTGGCACAGCCCTATCTTTCTTTAAGCACTTTCTTACTTTCTAGCACAAACATATTCCATCTTCAGCTGGCATTTGCCCTGTTTCAGATTGAAATGAGCAGTTTCTAGAAGGACCTCATGCTCCAGTTAGGGGGACTGGGAATCCCACTGTGGTATATATGTAACGTGACTAGCACTTCACCCTGTTATGGTATATAACGTGGTCATCTTGTATGTTTTTCTTATAAACTGGTAGATTTAAAAGTTAGATCAGTTTCTGAGGTTATTTTCTTTTTACTTCCTAATTACTTCCACCAGTAGGCATGAATGCATAGTTGTCTCAGTGTTGGTCATTTTGATTAATGCTTAGCTCCATTAATTCATTTATGGCTGCAAAATACTCATATTTAAATTTTGTTACTCTTTTTTTGTTGATTAGATGAAATACTTTTATAAAGAAAAATTGCCCCTCATCTATTATTTGGTTACCACGGAGTTATATGCTATACAGAAAAGACAGACTAAATGATTGAGGGTTTTATTGACATATTTGCCAGTTTTCAGACTAAAGAGTTGCTTTAGTACCATCACCCAAATGTGACCAGTGAGTTACATCCTTTTTTGTGTATCATTTACCAACTTAGAGATTTAAACATTTTTTTGTCTTAATGAATTGCTTTATTATCCTTACTATGACTAAAACTATTCCATCTCTGGACAGTGAAAACTCCTTCATGTTGGTTCCTGGTTACTTTGTAGTGTCCTTCTTGTCTCTTAACTTGGTAGTGGCCATTTCTCCAAAGAGCCCTGATTCTTCTTAGTGGAAAATAATGTTTTAAGACCACAACATAGATGTTAGGGAATTATTTTTAGACCTTTTCATTAATAGACTTAGGACCTGTGTATAAATTTTTAACTTACACTTCATATATTCCAATTAATATTTATAAATTAAATCTTGGGTGTAAAGGTTTTTAATTGATTGATTTTATACCTGATGATATATTGTAATGTTATTCTGAGACTGTAGTATATTTATAGTGAGTCAAAATAACTGATCCTGCTGCTGCCACAGAGAATCAAGGCTTTCAACCTGGTCATTAGAAATACAGAAGAAAATGTTTACTATTATTAGGAAATTCTTTTATATACAGTTTTGCTTTGTGATTGTACTTACTTGGCTCCAAAGACATATTTAGAAAACAAAGTACGTACAGTGAAGTCAGAGGTTGCTTTCTCTCTCTACCCATTTCTTTGTTTCTTTCCTCCACAAGTAACCTTTAATAAAATTTAAAGATTTATTTTTCTATTTTTTATAATATGAGCCTATATGACTATACTTTTCTTTCTTTAGAAAAATAGCCTACTACTTAGTTTTATTCACTTTAAAAAAATTAATAGTTAAGAACATGTTACATAAATACTCTAGTTCTAATAATGTATCTTAATCAACATGATAGTAATAGCAATTGCTATAAACATTTTAAAGCACTTCCTATGTGCCATACAAGCTTTGTTAGAAGTAAACAATGCTTCTCAGCAGCATCCACTTGAGTGAGTGCTGTTATAATTTCATTTTATGGGTGGCAAAATGATATAGATAGATTAGATTGCTATGGTCACAGATCAAGTAAAAGGCTGAGCTGGAATTTGCTGTTGTCCAACCGTATGGGCCATACTGCTGCTCTACAGGTGTGGAGGTTCTCACCCAACAGTCCTAAGGAGAGCAGTTTATAAAAGCTCCTCTGTGATTCTGTGCTCAGCCCTGGCTAAGAGCTAGTGTTTTACTATTGTAAGAAAGAAAGTCACAGGAAAGGAAACCAAAATGGCATGATCCATTTTAAAATTGAGTACTGCTATGGCAAAAGGTTTGCATTATGTGATCTAAGTGGTAATATGAATAGTTACTGTACATTTCTTTCCACTTTTCTCCATGGCTGAAAATTTTCACATAAAATTTTAAGGGAAGGAAGTAAATTTATCAAACATGATTAAAAATTCAGTATCTATGCAAAAAATATCATATTTTATTGACTTAAAGATACCATTGATTTTAAGATGTATCACTAAGAAATGAACATTGTCACCAGTTAATCTATGACATATCAATGATTATAAGATGTATCTGGATTCAGAGATGTTAGACTGTGAAATTTATATATCTTTAAATTTTTTTCTTTATTTATTGTTACATTTTAGGAATACATTATGATCATATTCATCATTGAGAATTTGTACCTCCACATGGTATATCTTGATTTTTATTTTTTTCCCACTCCCCTGACCTCCAGCCCCTCCCCCTATAAGCTTTGTTTCCGTTTTTTCCTTTTTACTATCAAATTTTTTCTTTCCCCTCTTTGCTTTCCCTCCTCCCCTTTGAGCATTTTCTTCCTATTCCACAATACCTATTATACTTTCTGGACTTCATTTACACCTTCAGTTTCTCACACTAGAGAAATGATATAGTATTTACATATCTGTGTCCTATTTATTTCACTTATGAGTATGGCCTCAAAGTGCATCCATTTATCTAACAGCCCAAAAGCCCATCAACTGGTAAGTAGATAAGATGTGGCTTTTCTTTTTTTTTTTTTAGGTTTTTTGAGACAGGGTCTCGCTTTTGTGGTTCAGGCTGGCCCTGAGCTCAGCCTCAAACTCACATCACAATCCTCCCGCCTCTGCCTCCCGAGTGCTGGGATTACAGGCGTGAGCCACCACGCCCGGCACTGTGGTATGTGGTACTGGTTGCTGCTGGGTGTGAGTCTCCACGCCCAGTATTGTTATGTGGTTACCGGGGAATCGAACCCGGGCCCTTGCGCTTGCAAGACAGGCGCCGGAACCACTGAGCTAACTCCCCGGCCCAAGATGTGGCTTTTCTATAAAATGGAGTACTATGCAGTCATAAAGAAAGAAAAACTTAAGCAGTTATAGCTAAATATTGTATATCTTGCAATTGATGAAAATAAAGGCTTTGTAGTTGTAACTAAATGAGTGGTACTGATGACAGTTAATAAAATTTTAAGTTACGTTAGGAAGAGCAGAGTAGGTTTTTTTGAAAAGACAACTGCCCCTTAAAAGGTATCTAGATTATGAATATAGAAAAATATGGAGGACAGGGCTACATGCATAATGATACATGAGGAATAGTTTAGAGTTAGTAGGTATAGTTTTAAGGGAAATAGTGCAGACAGTCATGTTGAAATGTGTATGCATGTATGGGTAAACTTGCACTGATGAGCCCAGATTGTCAGATTAATTTATTGTAGATTTTTTTGGTCATTCACTGAGAATGTAGATTCAGACACATTGTAAGACTTGAGTCCAGCAGTCACACTGTTTTATTTCTTCCTAGTGGGAAATAGTGTAAGTTGGGTTTAGTTAAGAGTTCGTATGTTAACTGTGGACTGAAGGTAATAAGGTCCATCCCCAGAGCTGATGGAAGTCAGAGATGATGTAAAAGCAGTGGCAAGAGATCCAGACATCAGGCCAAGCTTGTTCTTGGTAACAGAAAGGGCAGAATGTTGGAGTTAAGTAAGACACTCTCTAGGGATTCTGATAAAAGGAAATGAGAGTATCTTTTTTCAAATGGCAAAGAATTTCTGAATATTGTACTTCTTTCTAGAAGTCTGCAAAATTGATGAACAGATTAAAAGGCAGCATCAGAATGACCAAGATAAATGTCTACTGATGAAAGTTGGATTCCCCGACAAGAAAATAATTACAACCAGGAGTGGCTGTGAGTGTAATGAATTTGGAAACACACTTCGTCTGAGTACGAGGCTTGTTGTTCCAATACAAAGACCCTATAAACTTGAATCATTTAGAAGCAATATGGTAGACAATTTTGACTTATTTAGAAGCTCTGCAGAAAAGAAACACAATAATGAATGTGCAAAATTATTCTTTCACACTGAATATGAAAAAAATCCCGTAGTGAAACCCTATGGATATAAAGAATGTGAGAAAGCTCTCAGGCCAAAGAAAGGTCTTAGTCTTCATCAGAGAATTAAAAATGGAGAGAAGCCCTTTGAATGTACTGCGTGTCGGAAAACATTCAGCAAGAAGTCACACCTCACCGTACACTGGAGAACACACACAGGGGAGAAACCCTTTGGTTGTACTGAATGTGGAAAAGCCTTCAGCCAAAAGTCTCAGCTCATTATACACCTCAGGACTCATACAGGAGAGAGACCTTTTGAGTGTCCTGAGTGTGGGAAAGCCTTCAGAGAAAAGTCAACAGTCATCATACATTACAGGACTCACACAGGAGAGAAACCTTATGAATGTAATGAATGTGGAAAAGCCTTCACTCAGAAGTCAAATCTCATCGTCCATCAGAGAACCCACACTGGGGAGAAAACATACGAATGCACTAAATGTGGGGAATCCTTCCTACAGAAGCTTGATCTCATTATCCACCACAGCACTCACACAGGAAAGAAACCACATGAATGCAGTGAATGCAAGAAGACTTTCAGTGATAAGTCAACCCTCATTATACACCAGAGAACACACACGGGAGAGAAGCCTCATAAATGTACTGAATGTGGGAAGTCTTTCAATGAGAAGTCCACCCTCATCGTGCACCAGAGGACCCACACAGGAGAGAAGCCCTATGAGTGTGATGTGTGTGGAAAAACCTTCACCCAGAAGTCAAACCTGGGTGTCCATCAGAGAACTCATTCAGGAGAGAAACCCTTTGAGTGTAACGAATGCGAGAAAGCCTTCTCTCAGAAGTCCTATCTCATGCTACATCAGAGAGGCCACACAGGGGAGAAGCCATATGAGTGCAGTGAATGTGAGAAAGCATTTTCCCAGAAGTCCTATCTCATTATACATCAAAGAACTCATACAGAAGAAAAACCCTATAAGTGTAATGAATGTGGCAAAGCCTTCCGAGAAAAGTCAAAGCTCATTATCCATCAAAGAATCCATACAGGAGAGAAGCCCTATGAATGCCTTGTGTGTTGGAAAGCTTTCAGCCAGAAGTCCCAGCTCATAATCCATCAGAGAACACACACAGGAGAGAAGCCCTATGCTTGCACAGAGTGCGGCAAAGCCTTCAGGGAAAAGTCAACGTTCACTGTGCATCAAAGAACTCATACTGGAGAGAAACCCTATAAATGCATGGAATGTGGGAAAGCCTTTACCCAAAAGTCCAACCTTATTGTTCACCAGAGGACCCACACCGGAAAGAAAGCCCATGGGAGAGGCCACACCTGGAAATCAAAGCTCACTGGGCATTAGGAGTAAAGCAGCAGCATCGCTGTGTACCCTGAAGGAAATCTGTGTCAATTTAAGGTTTTCACAGTGCGTCCTAACTTCTGATTCAAACATGCAAAATTAACTTAGCCTTTCTTCTTTTTTTTTAAATACTTTTTTAAAAATTGATTTTATTGGTACATTTTAAACATAGATTATGATCACATTCAACATTGAGGCTTTGTACCCATAATGACACATCTTTTTTTTTTTTTTTTTTTTTTTAGGTTTTTGGAGACAGGGTCTCGCTTTGTGGTTCAGGCTGGCCCTCAGCTCAGCCTCAAACTCACATCACAGTCCTCCTGCCTCTGCCTCCCGAGTGCTGGGATTACAGGCGTGAGCCACCACGCCCGGCACTGTGGTATGTGGTACTGGTTGCTGCTGGGTGTGGGTCTCCACAC